>LUCH01007015.1:0-12210 GCA_013368495.1 Paragonimus heterotremus
ACTTACTGAGAACACTCCTTTAGTGTCCTAGTGTGCCCAATATGGAAAAACCGACTAGAATCTGTCGCAACTGCGCAGAATTGACGCATATATTTGACGCACTAAACTAACTGGTCGGACAACCTGATCCCCAGAATCATTGTGATAATACTAAGATACTCTCAACGTCCCCCCTTTGAAGCAAGCCAGCTGTTTTCTCTTAAGGGTTTCATTGCGATTGCCATGTTTGATTGGATGTGCTTGTGCTTCTACTTAACCTATTATCTTCTGTCTTTTTCATAGTTTTTGTATTGTTGGCCATCTGAAACTGAAATAATCTTCTAACTTGTCATTTCTTGCTGAACCGTCCAACTCAGATTCCGATGTACGTGAGCATTCTCACATTCTTCCACTCTGTAAATCCCTTATGCATTTTGTAGGCCAGAAATGCGAATACCACGGTTTACTTGCAAGCTTTCCTGAATGTTCCTGCCTGAGGAAAGACCAGTGTAGATCGTTCTTGAACACTTTCCTTTCTGTGTAATATTTACCGTGAAATAAGTTTTATTGGAATTCGACGGCTTGCGGTGAGAGGAAGCAGAATATTCTTTTACGTTGACATCCTGCTGTTTGTGATACATGCATGCATTCACATTTTTCTGAAATGCAACTCAACCTGTGTTAATTCTTGCCGCTAGCCCTTTTTGCTGTGGATAGGTGCGACGTTATCAAGGTATAAGTCAATGCATCATGAACGAATTTGGTCTTACAGAATATCCTTACTTTCTTTTGCAAATTCTCTGTCTTCAACTCATAACTTGGGTTCTATTATATTTCCTCTCGCATCCCTCTCTGCTTGACAACTTTGCAGTTCACGAGAAATGCGAACCTGTTTGGAATTTTCACAAAGCTCGTATGTCTATCACCCGAACGGAGGTTGATTGGTCATTTCGTCCTATAATCACAGATTGGTCTCCGTCTTCCCTCCTACCGGATGTCTATCTGCCAGAAGCTTCGTTGGTCGGTACTCTCATACGGGCGTTTGAAGTGTTGTTTGACACAACGGTCTTTTGTGAGTTAGTACTATATGCGCCTATCGGCACATCGTCTCTGTTTCCCGTTGATCCGGAACTCCGATTCCTGGACCTTAATTTACGCTGATCCACCATTTTCCATATCATTGCTGATTTCACTCATGTTTTTTCACTAATTAAGTCGTTGATTTTAAATATCTTAGTTACTATGTACATGTATGACCTAAACAAACACCGGGACCCTTTTAACACCGACTTCTCCGCCTTTTTGTGATTTGGACTGCTGCCTACCCCAGTGGCACCCATCGACACTTGATATGAATTTGTGGGTTTTAGGAAACTACTCAAAAACTCTCAGTAGTCTGCTTTTATTTTGCGTTCCATCAATTAACGGCTTAATTGAGGTCAATTCTCTAGATCATCAGCAAAGACCATAATACAAGCAGACCTCATTTTTCATTGCCGTTTGGTTCGTTAAAAAAAATAGAACGTGTGTCAGTGCAATTAAGTCTGATACACTTTATATCTATTTTCCGCTTATCTGATTATATATTTTGGTAATTGCACAGACTAAAATCATGTTTCCAGCCTCCGCTCGATCAGCAATTTGCTGAGGCAGTTACTCAATTCCTGAGCTCATCCGTCGCTAATTGACGACAGTTTATGAATCGTGACTAAGTGCCAATAAGAAGCACGTACTAGAACGAAATGATCAAAAGTGGAAAATCTTGATCACGTGTGTGCGTGCTTGTGTGCACCCTTGTACACACCACACACACCCATACACAGTGCGACTGAGTTGAGTACACGAGTCAAAAGGACCACTATATTTTCTAATGGAGTGTAGAAGACAAACTATACAAATCACGTAGTAAAACCCAGTACTACCTTGTGACTATTAAAATCAATGTGGGCCACCCCAATATTTAGCAGTCTTAATTGTTTGAGTTAACCCTGACTATCATTGATATTTGTAGTAGAGCCCGCTCAAGCATGCATGCGTTACCACGCTCGTGCAAACAAATTGGATGAGAATAGTACAAGCACACGCACATGGACGTCCTATTCATAGGGATTAGATACGACCGACACCAAAAATGGTCAGTTTTGTATGCTAGTGTTCGCTTCGACCAAACGGCATCTCCAGTGGTTGATCGATAGAACTGTCGCCATAAACTATCGATCGTTGACGAGAACAGTTCAGTGGCTGCACATCGAAAATTATGAGATCGAGTGTTGCAGCCAGGTGTCACATGAAATTGAATCACTGTACTGAGTGGCACTGGCACATGGATATATGATACTCACTACTTACGATAAGGTTGTCGAAGGAGAAGAAAAGCCTATGCAAGAAAACAATAGAATGGGGAATTGGGTTGCTTGTTGAACTACAATAAAAATGCTATAGATATTATTATTACAAAATGCACCTTACTTCGTTCTGATTTTCAAAAATGTCTATTGCTACGAACGACTTGTTCCTGTGTAACACATGTGGATTCCCGTTTCCAGCACTTTCTTATTACACTACGTCAGATGAAATTGATATGATCGAGATATTGTTGAGAAGAAATCGTAGTTATGAAGACGACTATGTCAGTAAGCACTGATAGCAAATAGACACTGTCATATGTTTCTCCAAGCCAAGTGAGTGACCATTAGCCATGATAACTGTAGTGTCCGAAGGAATGGATTCTTTGCACATATTTTGTGTTGGTATGATGTACTAAGGAATTCGAAATAAAAAATTTAATCTACTACACTCCACAAAACTTAGGGCAGCTAGTCACAACTAGGAACAACTGCAATAATTCAAACCTTTATGGGCAACACTGCATTGTCTACTCGTTAAATAGTCAATGCATATGATCTAAAAATTCTACGCTAAAATAGGACCAATAGTCCAAATGTATTGATTTCGAATCTTCGAGTTTTAGACGTTTCATTCATTCACCCACTGATACAAGCAACAAAATATGATGGAACTACCATGGTTTTTCAGTTGTGATGGCCTGCAGCAAAATTACCGCGGCCACCACCCAAATTCTAGAGAGGTGTAGAAAAGATGAACTACTAGTGTAGATTCTGGCCAGAACCAACGGAAGTTGTCTTCGGATCACTCCAACTGAAACAGATAGTTGGATGGCAAAACGGCAGCTGAAGGTCGAACCACGGAATCGCCACACCCCGCGCATCCACGCTACCGCCCGACTACCCGGCCACGACCAGATGTGTGCCCAATGCCAATCTCAACTGATCCCTATACCTAGACCCCATTGGCCAAACTGTCGTACTGTAGGTCCTACATATATATACCTCCGTACCCATTACATTAATTACTGGCCGAACGTTTCTTACATTATTACACGTAACCAACTCTGCATCGACACTACGAACTTCCCCTCGAACTCGCTCTTTGTTTGTTTTGTACCGCCGCATTGAACTGTTTACGCTACCGTGTTATTGGTTGATATTTGTTGACGGTTAAATTCCGTGCACAGAGTTCACTTGGTTGTAAGTTTTCTAATTTGCTAACCGTTGCTTATTTATATACAGAACCAGTTTTATCTGAATAAACCTTCAACATTCCGTCTTGTTCTGCCCTGAATCAAGAGGTTTACAACTGCCCCGATAGACTGTGTATAGCCGTAAATCCTGACAGATTTTACAGCCAGCATGGTGACTTGTCTAAGTCACTTTTCTCTTTTAATGTCATAATCTTCACTAGCGCGGTAACTCGATATCCGTTTCATTGTTGTGGTTCGTTTAATCTGTAATTACTTGGCAGTGCTGTGACTTACTTCGCTCAATTAAATCACGAACGTGTATTACCACCCGACTTGATATGTACTTTGGCTGCTTAATTCAACCTCAGGTGTTCCACATCAACCGATACGCACTGTTGAGCAGATTAGTTATCCACAGCCATCAGATTGCCTACAATGGGCAGATGAGACCGCGGTGACAGCTTACCCCCCACTTATGTCCTTATCGGTTGGGGTTACCGAACGTGGTCCACACACTACCTTTATATGGTTGTTTGTCAACGCGCTGGATGTAAGGTAAATATGAGTTGCACCTCTCAGATTTGTCGTTCTATATGGGGTTGCGCACCGCCCTTATCGTTGATGCGCGAACCAATAAACACTAAAAGGCTGCTTCCGTTAGCAAAAAAGATATACCATTTGATGGAAGACTGGTTAGAATATGCAAGCTTTTCCCTGGAACTAAAGGAACTTCATGTGGTCTCTTCACCGTTGTACCTCTAAGCTGTGTCATGGAGTCACGAAGCTGTGTTGGGATTTCGGTGCTCTTGTGATCATCTTGCTATTTGAATCACTCATCTATCAGACGGTTAGTCGGCGTAAATTTTCTTAGCTATCGTAAAGTTTTTGCTTCTCATTAATTTATCCGCTTCAGTTGGAGTCAGCTATTTTTAAAGAATGTACTCGACTGAAATCCATCAAACCAAGTGGATCTGACGGACACTCACCGATTGTCCTTAAAGAATATTCGGAATTTTTGTGCCAACCTCTAACTGTATCAGACCGTACAAAATTGCTGACTGACGAAAGACGGCAAGCGCAATATCACTTCTTAAAAATTAGAACTACCAATTTTCATCCGATCTCGTGTACATCTGCAGCATTGAAAGTTTTGAAAAACTCATTCTTGCTCGAAAGAAAGCTCAGGTGAACATCATGTCGCTGCTGACGCTCAGCTGGGAATGCTGTCGCCTGTCTAGTTCATTCTATCTCGTCTTCGGTTGATGAAAAAATGAAAGCAGTTCACATACGTTCCTTAGACTACAGCGGTGCTTTTGGAGCTATTGATGGAGAGATGCTACTTTAGGTTCTAAGAGTATTTGAAATTCAAACTCCAACTGTCGACCTTTTACACGATTACTTTACAAATCGAAGCCAGTTGGCTTAATTCGGTGGTCAAGCCTCATCGCCACCCTTCACCGGATCCAATGTTCTACAGGTCCAAAGACCCTGTTTTATGTCCGGTACTTGAATTCTATCTGTTCCATAGTACTTGGTTAGTCGGTTTATCAAAGCTCACGCTCTCTTCACTTGTTGTTTACCCTGGTTTGTCGTCAAAGGACTGTGAACTGTTTGCCAGTTCACCAAAACAACCATCCTCTTGCAGTGACATTCCCCATAAACAGAACATTTATTTTATTTCTTCTGATAATTTAGAAATGTGCGAAAAATTTCCAGCAAAAATACTATCAGACACAACCCATCCTTATATTCCGATCATTCTATGTATATTTTTGCATCTTTCACTAGATTTCGATGAGAACAATTAACTGAACATATCCAGACTTCTTCCGTTTTCCTTATTTAGCTCGACCTCTACACGAACCGGACCTTCTCATATTTGAATTAACCTTTAAATAAAATCAGTAGATTTGTTTCACAACTGATACCGCCTGCAACCGGTTTCTTCAGCCTGTTCTTGAGTTCCATAATCATACTATTTATTTTGTGACTCGGGCACTTTTATTCAAATGTCCTTCGTCTACCGAAGATATGAGTGTATAAAAACTTTGCCCCTCGGGGATGCATAACACATTCTATTGACCTGAATTAATGTGGCTTGGGTGAGTCACGAGGACTTCGTTTAAGGAGACGAATATTTTCCATCACTCCAAGTTTTCTGGGTTTTTCCTCCGTCATGTCATCTGTTAATCATTTCGTGCATTACTCTAGTGAACGCGAGGCTCGGCAAAGAACACATGATATGATAACCGGCGGATTAGCATTTTTATTGTATGACCTACCCGTCCAAACGTTTGCTGCTTAAGAGTTTCGTTCGAATGAATTAAGTCAATCTCCACGACCCAAACCAGTCATACATCCCGCGAATTACTGACTGGCTGATGGCATCCAAAGTATGCGAGTGAACGCTACTATCAATTAATAAGCTCCCTGTTTTCAACTTTAACGGTCATGTTTCGCAGCTATAAAGCTAAATTGAGGTACCTATATTCGTAAATTTGACAGATATGTTTAACTGGGGAACCATTTCGACGTCAGGGTAGAGAAGTGCCTTAGAAATATCAACTTCAGTTTTACTTCGTTCACTTTCCCCATTTGAGATACGGCTCTTCAAGTGTACACATCGTTTGATGACAGGCTTCAGTTCACTTTAGAGTCGAAAACTAAGGTTATTGTCCTAGCATGGAAATGACACCATGAAATTTGAAGCTGCAGAACACATCTCAGATGATCGAGAAAAGCGGGGAATATTTTGGCGTAGGTATTAAAAACATATTAGATTCACGTAGGGGGTAATAAGCCTGATATCATATCCTTTGGATGTTTTAAGGAAAAAGATGTTTAATTTACCGTTACTTGATAAAGATTGTCTGGCTTTTTCCGGTAGAATTTTGTTTGTCTTTTGATTGGCGTAAAGTCCTTATTTTTTATTTGATTATTGCATTCGTGGCGCTTTTCTGATTTCTATTCCACATTTGGGGCTGGTGATTGAAATCGATTACGTACTACACGGTTCGAAGTTATCGAATGCTCAATCAAACTTATCGGCTCATTTGCACAATTATCACCTTCCTACTCTGACTGGTTGTTCATCACTCTACTAAGTCCAAATTGAATATCATTATTTAAGTGAGTTCGTTTCTCTCTGATTTATCTCAGTTTATGAGACCTATATTTTTGCTCGAAGTTGGTGGACACTGTTGATTACTTTGTGTTTACAGGTCAGATGATTTTTTAGTGTAATTAGATTCGTTGGTACCGTACTTTATCCGACCGTCTCTGACGTTCCTATGCATCTTCAGATCAGACGACTATATTCTGTTCACTTCATTTGTCTGTCAGTTAATGTATTCATGATATGCAAATCACTTGTCAGTCCTCCTCTTCTAGTAGATCACCCGTCTCGTTTCTGCTCGTATTTTAAAAAATTGAATATGTTCAGATAACTAAAACAAGCCCCACAAGCAAAATGATCGTCGAGTAGACAATCTTGACATTATCCCGCTTACCAGATGGTCTCAGTTGACATCATTTCGTTTACTGATTGTATGTAACCTAATATTGCTTGTACGTAATTAACAGAGGGTTTTAGATGTTAAAAGGCATAATCTGTTGACAGAGTAGGAAAGAGCGTTTATTACTACACTGTGAGTGAAGAACATGCGACAAGTGAGGATTGCCTATACAGTGATTCGAAACGGGAGACGTACCTAAACGATACAATGAGTATAAACACAAGTTTGCATGCATTTATACAGGCCAGGAGTGAAACGGAGATTAATGATAACGTTATACTTGGAAGAAAACTTTTGAAGTGAATCATCTTCACACTGTTTAGATATTTTTTCCGGACTACTTCAATAATCCTGTGAATGCGTCCGTCTGGATGCTTCGAATTGAATACGGGGTCGTTTAGTTTCACTACAAATGTTCATACACCAGTGCAAGCACAGGCGGCTCGTTCGTCTGCACTAAGTATGAGCAGCTTTAGTTTTGGACAGTATCCTAAACACATGTTGGCACCGACTTCGTGTCCATAATTTTAGCCTACTTGCCCAGTTGTAGATCTGCAAGTGAGCGAATCACAAAATTTCATGAACCAACATTGGTCAGGCTGGTCCGGAAGTTTACAACAAATTTTTAAAATATGTTGTTTCTACAGGTAGTCAGCCATGTGAAAATTCAGTGTTGACGAGTAGTTTGAAAACCCCTAACACATTCTGACATCAAATTTGGCGGCGATCATACCTGGGTTAATTGAATACATTTCAACATGATATCAGTTCGTTTATTCCATTATCCATATATAACCGGTCATCATTTAATACAACTTAATGTCATGCATGTACACTAGATACCAAAATTTAACTGCTTACTACCTGGACTACCACGAACTCATGGTCTACAAACGTAAAAAGACCTGATAACATGAAAGAAACGATCCAAGTCCACTGAAAAATCGTGCAGTCGTAGGGAAGTACAAACAACTTTGAACCTGTTGTAAGGAAGCCATGGTAATTTTCACCCAAAGACAGTGTCTAGAGTGTAAATAGTTACTGCATGCGCTGGCTTGGAAATAAACAAACAGACCTATTATCTTTGTTTAAAAACGTTCAAATTAGAATTACTGAGTCGGTCATAAGGCTCAGGACGAATCGTTGTCCAGAAAGGGTTGTATAATTATACCAATAGATTTGAAAAGACTGAAAGGTTAGTTCTCTATAAACCACAATACTTGTTACAAAAAGGACTACTTACGAACAGGTCTGCGTAGATTAATCAGGAAAGGATGACAGGAAGTCATTCTACAAAACTCGAGTTTCAAAAGGGTTGCGAGTGGAATTTCTTTTCAATTTGCTATTATCAAACACGGACTGTATTGTCTAACCCTGTGGGGATGTATAAAATTCTATTTGACTGACAGACGTACGATGGACAATCGTGACTGTAGTTCCTTTGATTTTACTCCTATCACATTATCACGGCTAACTAGATATCTATCTGTCAACCTGTCTGCTCGTTTTAGATTGACTGCCAGTCTACACGGGCATTTATCGATTGTGTTTTATTGTACTTACGTGTTCGCTGTTTTCATGCTGTACGCAAACGGTCTTCTTCAAACTGGGTTTACTTCCTCTTTGCTCCTTAATCACTCCCCAGATTTTCTTTGACAAGCAACATAGATACGATAAAGCATGATTACTTGATCTTGTGCCATTCTTCGTGACCCCGTGAGTTAACGAGTGTTAAGCCTTTGTCTACTCTGGTGGTGATCGTTTGAGACTTGAATTTCAGTCGTACTTTGGTTGACAGTGTGTTTATCCTGTGCTAGGCAAGTTTTACTAACCGTGGTTTATTTAGACACCTTCCATTAGATGACCGTAACTGATGAGATGCTCAGTCCAAAGTCAATTTTAGATGAAGTTGGAATAAAGAGAATTCAGGTTGTTTCAGTACCGCAGTACAAATTAACATCTGTTAAATGCAAAACATACAAACAATGTTATCATGTACAGTGGAAAGTAAATTACACGCATTTCTGTCGAAGAAAAAGCAAGTCGGGACAACAAAAGTAAAAGACAAAAGTGAGGAACGAGAAGTACGAACAAGCTTGCTGTCAGGAGTAGAGCACTGTACAATAGTTAGCGTGTACCAAATGTGGTCAGCGTTAGAGGCAACGAAGATTGATATAAAGATTAAGTACGTATTCACTTTCGCGAACGAAATCTTCTTCCAAGGCAGTGAAATGTTAACAGAGTCATGGCATAACGTGTGACCTAGATATTCATTGTAATAAAACTAACCGAAAACAGGCCGGACAGATCTGTAGTTCATAGGGAAGTGTCATAATTCTTCAGGAAACCTGGAGTAATCAGTAGGCACACAGCAATGACTGTATAAAGTAGACGATCTTAGACAAAGAATGGGTCTGACTGGAAGATCTGAAATCACTCATGTTTCTGCGTAACACGAATCGGATCACACGTAATTCCGGTTAAGTTGTTCGTCGACAGCTGGCCTTCAGCCGTTCCATCTACCCACACTGTCGGTGTCCTTTGTAGTGAACCCTTGGACCACTTATATGTTCCGTTCAATAAGTATTCATTCTTCCTACTCAGCGACTTTTTTTTATCACATTCAGCTTCATGTTTACCTGTGATGTGTCATTTAATGCATCCTGCACTAAAGGGGTATCATAACGAACATTGTTTTCAGACCGGACACCACAGCAATCGACCGTGGTCAGGTGTGGTTTGCTAAAATTTAGTAATGCAGTGTGCTAGAGGCGGATGAGTACCGGAGGCTTAGAAAGGTTTGATGGTCAACTCCCGCGATGCTGAAGCAAACGCTAAGGATACGTCAGTGTACACCTCCTAAAGAATGAGGGGATTCTAAAGCAGCACTGAGCACATTTGAGGAAAGCGAATTGAAAGGCCAGCAACGGCATCAACGTGTGTCAGCCGTCAGATTCTGGCGTGTGAAGAGATCACACCAACGCTGAGGATAAAGCAATAAGTCCCAGAGCTCTGAAACTGATCGGATTGTTCTGCTGAAGACAAGCCTGCTATATGCAGGGCACAAGTGGATAAACAAAATCTGTTTAGCAGAAACAGGTTGAAGTATTTAGCCAAAACGTTTTTTGCATCTGTTTCAGATGCCTGAGTAATACTTTGTCCAAACCTGAGGCGAGTTCTCCATGCGTCGCAGAATGTGAGATAGTTCTTCTCTAGCGTTCGGATCGGCCAGCGGTTTATTCAAAGGCGGAAATGTACTAAAAGCCCATTCATTTACATGTGACTGAGGCGATACTACCTCTGACCAGTACTTGTTGGAGTTGTTCAAAAAACAGCCGTTCGCATTGTCAGATTCTCTCAATTTTCCGAAAAATCCGATGATACAACATTCTTCTCTATTTGGCGGCACAGTGTTTTAACAACTGCATGGTTGACTTTCCTTATTTGTCCTTCGGTGGTGCAAATTCACTTTGTTATGAGGTCACGTCGCCCAGGGATCAGTCACCCTGTGTAATTAAGTAAGTGGGAATCAGACAGTTTTGATAGAAACTGTGCTTGCAGCATAGTGATTAGGACTGTGGAAACCGAAGACCAGGGTCGGCTGTTCATCACTCCTCATAAAGCCCTAATTGTTTCATTTAAGTTGGACCGCAGCAGTTTGCAAGAAAAGGGTAAATCAGTCGGAGTGTTCTGCTCTTTGGAGCACTACATCACACATATCATTTGGTTATGAGATGATGGTTCCGCCAGCAGCGGGAGCGGAGTTTGCATGTTACTCTTACACATATAGACTTGTTCTGATATTCACTGGTGAGCGACCTGAGGAATGCAGCTAAAGCTTACAGTGAGATACAGGCCGAATGGAACATGACTGTGCCGACTCTTTAGCAAGTTCTACGAGAGATACTGAGGCTTGCTGAGTTCAGTTGTATCCTAAAAATGTCATGTGATCACGTTGGTTTCTGATATGTTCGACAGGATGCACATGTCTTCTGTACTGTCTGAGGTTTGCGTTCACAATCAACGCATTCAAAGATTTTACATGGCAAAAACGTCTACTTTCTGTTCTACGAATATGGATATTCATGCTTTATCACTTTCTACACAAATATACTCCGCTTTCCTTCTAACCCATGTACTGACAAATGCTGACATAGATATGCTGACGGCGTTTATGTTTCTTGGTCAACCGTCGAACTTATCGTTAATGCGACTGAACTGGACAGGTGTCCTCGTTGGTGGGCATCCTGTTACTGCGAGTTCACGTACAAACTGAAGAAAGCGAAAGTGTGGACAATGAACGACAGCCAACCAAAAATGGCGATCAGCTGCTACGAGAAATTTTCGTAAGAGGTGGTGATTAAAACAAGTTATTTGAATGAGTGTCGAATTTAAACAGCCGAATTCCAGAGGTCAAGGTCGTGGAAGGTAACAAGAATGAACCAATCAAAATGCGATAGCCATTGCAATTGTAAGCTACTTTTATTCGGCGCGCTGAATCATCTCCTCGTGGTGCCGACTGGGCGGTCTCGGTGCAAACCTTGACTGGCTAAGAATTCAGCAACTCCAGATAGGGCCAACCACTCTGCCTGGTTTTAATCGTGCTGGTTACAATCAATCAAGACAATGAAATTACCGCCAGCACCTCCGTGCAGGCAACTACCAATACACAGGATGGGCGAGCGGAGTACACCTGTTCAAAATGCGGTCAGATTTGAAAATCGAATACTGCCTTGTCGGCGCATACTCGTATGCATCGACAAAGGAATGGTCCAGAACAGGAAGTAGACACCCAGCCTGCCACATTCTTTGACTGTGCCAACTGTGACCGCAGCTTTCCCACCAAAATCGGTCTCAGTCAACCCAGAAGGTATGCACATCCCATCGAACGCAACCATGAGAAGTTCATATCCATGAAAACCGCCGGATCCAATTGGTCTCAGCAAGAATCGGCTTCTCTAACCAGATGTGCCGATGCACTAGCTCCGTTGTGTCCTACTCGACGCGAACTTCACCATCGGTTCCTGTCACATTTCCCAGGTCGTACTTTGGAGAGCATTCTGACTCGTCTGTATGCGCTGAACTGGCAAAGAAATACTGTTCCCGCTGCCATTCCAACCATCGTCTCACAGATTAACACATCGGATATTGGATCCCAAGCCGCCGATCACTCTG
>LUCH01007016.1:10682-21378 GCA_013368495.1 Paragonimus heterotremus
ATGCTGGGAGTGGTTTATAATATTTTGTGTCAGCAAGAATTCGACTACGCGAAATTTTATTATTCTTTCCAGCACGCTAAAACAAACTGAAGTTTGTCTAATGGTGGTATAATTGCTGATGTCCTGTCGCGAGCCACTTCTATAGCGGGGCTTAATTATAAAACTGTTCCATTGGGAAGGAGCTGAGTGTCAAAGAGAGTTCGTAATTATTAAGCAGAAGTACAGGAATGTTTTCCTCCCCGTATTTGAAAGCAACGAGTTGAATACCCTCTGGACCAGAAAGGTAAGAAGGATTGATAGTTGCTAACTGAGAGCGCATTTTCACTGCATCAACAGAAACGTGGCTTGGGAACTTATTTGTTTTTGCGGGAGGAGGTGGAGGCAGTATATTTTCTTCGATGTTGGAGGAAGCAGCAAAAAATGAACTGAAGGCCTCATAGATCATTACAGGATCACTTATGGTAGCTTTGTTCTGTCGTGTAACTAGTGGGATAATAGGTTTTCCTGTACAGTTCCTGCGCTTCAATAACTGCATCAGCTCAAAGCACTTCCCTTCGTTGTTGATCGCACGTTTTTTCTTAATTTATGTGGAGTATTTTGGTTCTGTTTTCTATAGTGTCAAACATTTTATGCATTTGAATAATAAGGGAGAAATCGTGTTTTTCGGTGCCCTGACTTGAGACTTTTGAGCCTACATTGTTCCTTCGGAGTGAGACTCCCGCCTCTACCACACACATTATGGCGTTTTGATTTTTCGGGGGCTAAGATATTCATGCAAAGCCGGAAGTGTTCATTAAATACTTCGGTTGCAATACCAGGGTCAGAGGTAAGGAAGAATGTGTTTCACTCCAAGGATCTCAACAGTGGTGAGCATGTTCCAGTTGATGCCATATGACGTTCGACGTTTTCACATTTTTTATGTCAAACATGAAGTTCAAGAGTTCCATTTGTGTCGGGGGTTTACAACATTTGGCGACGGAAGAACTCACGATGCCAATAACGTTCGAGCAGATGCTAATCCTCGTTCAACAGCTACAGAAACAACTCGAGCAAGTACAGTCGAAACTGATTGAGAGACTGATGCAGAAACTGAGTTTTCAGCAACCGACACCGGGATCCAACGAATCCTTCAAACATGCCGCAAAATCTCTAATCAACTCAACCGGCGGGTTCCATTTTGATCCTGTACCGGGCACCACGTTTAGATCTTTGTTCAAAAAGTATAAGGATGTTCCCAAGTCCGAACTGTAAGACGCTGGTCTTGCTTGGAAGGTAAAGCTGCTGCTCCGCAAACTTGGTACTTCAGAATACGAACGGTACATCAACTTTATCTTGCCGAAGAACCCAAGGGATTTCAGCTTAGACGAAACCATCCAAACACCATCCCGAATCTTTGGCGACCGGTCATCCTTGTTTAACGCAGGCTACCAGCGCCTGAATCCCTTGAAGTCAGCGGATAATGACTGAGTGACGTACGCTGAAACGATTATTCGGGAATGCGAACGGTTCAATCCTCGATCGGTGACTGAAGATAAATTCAAGTGTCTGGTTTTCGATTGTGGACCCCAGTCCCCATGAGAAGCAGACATCTGAACACGGATTTTGGTGACGATAGAACAGTGTCCCGAAATCACTCTGCAAGATATCACTGCCGAAAGCCAGCGCTTGATGAGTCAGAAGGTATGATACCACTATGTCCAGACAGGACTGTCATTCAAACGTCCACGCGTGTCCTCAAATGTCCCAGTTAACATTGCATCAACATCGGGAGGCAGCGACATAAAGGAAATCTCCCACACTATGCTGGCAATGCGGTGGATAGCATTATGCCCGATATCGTCCATTCAGACAGCACCGATGCACACACTGCTCCCGGCGAGACCAAAAGCGGGACCATTACCACTTGAAGAAGCGCCAGAATCTGGTCACTCAGAACTCCCGCTAGCCACGCAGGCTCCTATTCTCGAGAGCGCAGTTCGTTCACGCAGCAAGAAACGGCGACCACTGGATGCGCTGGAAGCACGTATCCGTCTCCATCAACGGCAAGCCCGTCAGACTATAGCTCGATACAGCATCCGACATTACACTGATCTCTGATTTCACGTGGCACCTGATTGGTAAACCAGACAACTCAACCTGCTCGAAGCACTGGCGATATCCACTGCACTGTAGCCATTGACGTATCATCAATCAGGGGTACCTATCATCTTCCAGCAGGTGTTGTATAGGATGCTCACGTATGTTCCCGGTGCGGCAGCCTACCTCCAAGACATCGTAGCCATAGATCACAACGCAGAAGATTCGGGGCAGAAGCTGGACCAAACTTTTACTCGTCTGAGTGAATATGGCCTCCGACTTCGCACCGACAAATACAACTTCAGAATGTCCAGCTACAAATGCCTTGGAATCGTTGTGGACAAAGATGACCGACGACCTGACTCAGCCAATGTAGCATCCACAGAGAGGGCGCTGCCTCCAACTGATTTGCAAATTCGACGATCTTTCCTGAGGTTGGTCAGCCATTACGGTTTCTTTCTCCCGGAACTCCATCGAATTCAAACCATTTACGAACGAATGATGCCAGGTGGGAGTGGTCCACAGAATGTCAGCAATCTCTTGATCGTGACAAAGCCCTGTTGACTTCAGACCTCCTGCTTGCGCACTGCGGTCTGACGCTGCCATCGCTATAACCTTTGCGGTGAAGGAGTTTCACAAAATGTTGTACGGGCGACGTCTGTCGTTGCTGACGGATCACAAACCGTTCCTTGCAGTGTTAGGATGGAAGAAGGGAATCCCGGCTAATACAGTCAATCGCTTGCGAAAATGGGCAACACTGTTTCTTGCGTACGACTTCACGATGCAGTACCGTTCCACAACCAGATTTGGTCAGGTTGACGCCCTATTCAGACTCATGGGATCACAAACACTGAACGACGAGGGCACAGTAATAGCAACGGTCGAAATTGAGCCTGAAGCAGACCTCAGCTTCAGCGAGGCTGTCTGAGCACTTCCAGTGACAGCAGAAATGATCAAGGAGGCCACCAAACGGGATCCAATTTTCAGACAATTAATTACGTTCATCCGCACAACGTAGCCACACGCAGACCTCAATGGCGACTAACGGGAATACTTCCACCGTCGAGAAGCGCATACGACGGTGGACGGATGCGTCATGTTTGCCGACGGAGTGGCAGTCCCAGAAACTCTCCAACGACAGGTGCCCAAACAACTCCACAGTTTGCACCCGAGGCTTGACCGAATGAAGTCACTGGCGCGCAGTTTTGCGTACTGGCCATTAATGGACAAACAAATCGAGAAGCATCGCCAAAACTGCGCAGCCGGCTGTCTGGCCGTGAAAACCCTTGCAAAATTTGAACTGCACACTTGCCATCAGCTCAAAGACCCTATCAAAGGCTCCACATGGATTTGGATGGACCACTCAATGGACAAACATATGTGGCTATTGTCGACGCCTACACCAAGCAGCCGGAAGTTCTCATCCTACGACAGCCGAATACTGACAACACCATAGAGAAGCTATTGGAAAGCTTCAGTTGCTTCGGACTGCCAGAGATGTTGGTCACAGTCAACGGATCTCAGTTCGCCTATTCCGTCTCCGAAGGCTACTATCAAAGGCTAGGCCTCCAACGTATATCATCTTCGGTTCGCCATCCCCAGTCGAACAGACATGCTGAAAGCTTTGTCGGCATCGTGAAGCGAGGGTTGATGAAGGCCAGAGGTGAAGATTTCACAAGTTATGTTGTACAGACCTTCTTGAGCAATTACCGAACAACGCCAAATCCGAACGGCTCAAATGGCAAGTCACCGGCGGAATGCACGTTGAGTATGACCGTCTTTGATATCATGATCCCACATTGAAGCAGATGGGAAGGACGCGGTGCAGGACTGGAAAGGCAATATTATCAAGGGCACGGAGTTTGTGCACGGTACTTCAGGATTAGCGAGCCGGCCCTTGTACGCATGTTTCACGGACCGCTGAACCATAAGAGAGGAATAATCGTCCAACGGAGGGGATTAGTCTACTGTGAAGTAGAAGTTGGAAAGTCACATGTGTGCGGCGAGCAAACCGGATTCGCCGGAATTGCGGAGGTGCACTGTGTGACCAGCTAGGACAAACCGTGCAGCTCAGTATACTGCTGGAGGCTTTCGACTTAAAGGGAGAACGACCTACTGGAGCCGAACATTCGTCAGAACCAACTTTACAGTTCCGAATCGCTTAACAAGAGTATCCCTTTAAGTGGAGACGATAGACAAACGAATGCTGCAAACCGGGCGAACCCATTCAAGTCAATTCCCGGAAGCATTCCCACGATGGAACCCAGCAATCTTCAAGGGGAGGTGTTGGGAATTCCATTTTTCCGCCCAAAACCTCCTCCATCCTCGAGAAAAACAAACGACTGATTCGATCAGAATCAGTAGAACTGTTCAGAACGGTCGAGGGTTAGTTTTGCCGCTCCGACTTCCACAACGCTATGCCCATCAGTGACCCTAACTATTTTTCCCCGGTTACTGTCCTTCTATTTTATGATTCGGGAATGTTTCCATGTCACCACGCACCATATAAATACCTCGTATTTTTCCGCCTCGCCGCACACGTTTTGGGGCGGAACAACGCTGTTTTACGCACGTGGTCACTGATGGGCATAGCGTTGTGGAATTCGGAGCGGCAAAACTAACCCCCGACCGTTCTGAACAGTTCTACTGATTCTGATCGAATCAGTCGTTTGTTTTTCTCGAGGATGGAGGAGGTTTTGGGCGGAAAAATGGAATTCCCAACACCTCCCCTTGAAGATTGCTGGGTTCCATCGTGGGAATGCTTCCGGGAATTGACTTGAATGGGCAACCCTACTGTGACTGGCTAGGAAGGCTCGGATTACACTCCATGGGAAGAAGGAGAATCATAGGTGATCTTATTAGGACCTATAGAATCCACGAAAACAAGAGCGGAGTAAGAGCCACAGACTCGTTTGAACAAGTTGGTCACGATGCAATCACCAGAGACCATAGTCTTCCATTGATAGAAAGCAGGGCTAGTCTGGGCCATCGGGCAAGATTCTTCAACCAACGGATAGCGATTGCGTGGAACAAGATTCCGTATAGGGTGCTTCACACTGATAACGTGACCTCCTTCAAAGCGTGCATGGATAGCGCAGGGCCGGATGCTCTTTCGGAACTCCCTTTGCATAACAGACGGGACCTCGGCAAGTAGTGACAACGTGGAAAAGTGTGGTTGTGTGAAGGCTTTTTTTCTGACTTTGAACTTTCACCGCTGGAGCTAGTAATCCACAAAACAGATCAAGAGTAGCTGCTAGAATATCACCCACCCACACCCAGTGTTTTGGACTACATCTCCCATGACAGGGTGACAACTTCAGCGCACACGCGATGCCGTAAACAATGTAACCCGGATGCACACGGCCAAGTATCCAAATATGAATGAGTGCGTGGTGTGGGGGAGCATAGATTTTCCAATACGTGGGTGGAGACCCAATTGATGGCTCCAGCCCACCGTTCCGTTGACACTTGACTATGTAGTGAACACTGGAAATGGTAGGCCGGTTCGTCCCCAATATAGCTGTGTGCTTGATAGAAGTCGACCTTCTCTTCTTACAATAAGTAACACGGAAATCTCGGTCTCGAAAATACCGCGACTGTCCCGGATTTGCTCCAAAGGCAAGCCAAAAGACACGTGTCAGTGGAATCGCCCCTCCTTTTAAAGTAGCTGCCAAGCGTTGCCGTAGGGGACGCTACAGAATTCTCACTAATGGCTTAACTATGTCCGGGTAGATTCCATCGACTGCTGCGGACTTTGATGGTTTTGGCGGGCCCAGAAACTCACAAACCTCTCCCTCAATGAGAAGCGCCTTGTTCATTTCACTAGGGGTTCTGTACTCGCCAACCTGGGTACAATCTTCTTCGCATCGTTCTTTCCGCCAATCCCCTGAAAAAACCCACGGATGTGGTCGACTTTCTCAATCTCATCAGTGTCCGGCTCGCTCTCTTTTGTCACTATGGCCCCTGATTCCTGCTAGTAAGTTGCTTCGGATTGTAAGTGCGGGTAAAGGCCCACTGGAGCTGCTTTGACCTTACGCTCAAAACTTGCATCAAGGCGGTATTTTGCCATACGCGGGACTTTACAAGCTGCGTTTCAACAAAATAGATATTTCAGCCACCTACGCTAGATTCATTTTTTTGTATTCTTCCTGACATTTATTTCTCCTAACAGGTGCTCCCTCACCGATGTTATTTATTAGGACTGATGACTTCGAGCTTTTCTTGGTGCAAGGAGCGAAAACTGGTCCACGATGATCCCCCAACTATCTTCAAGAGATACGTTTTCCTCCGCTGAAAACCAAGACACGCTCCTTATTGCTTTCAAAATTATGAATAAACTTCTTAAGAGGAGTCATCCTCCTCGCTCGGACTTCGAAGCTCATAACACAGTAACCATTCTTCCCAAATGAGGCACCACTTTTCAAGCTGACGATATACTGATCATACTAAGCAGCTGAAAGCTATAGGACGGACAGTAAGTACTAATGTCAGAGCCGGATAGGGGCCTGAACATGTTGACAAACGTTAACGTAACCAATTCATCAATATTCACTTACAGGTACACCTCCTGGTTGTTTCGTATTCCTAAGAGATGTTTGGGAGTTGTACTCGTCCAGTTGTCACTTAGTTCGCTGAATCACCAGCTAGGGCGTATAGGATATTTGTCGGTTCCTCACCTTCTTCGCTGCCAGTCATAAAGGTCGCATTGGCGCCGAAAATGGCCAGTATCTCGTTATCTTCCTATGTGCAGCTAGAAACTCTTTGAAAACTCAGGGTACTTTGCAAGAAGGAGGCCTCCCATAGCTTAAACCGGTTGCTTGTCAACAGCAGGAACCTTCCACCGTCATAACCGCGCTTGTGGTCATGTCCGTAGGAGGAAAAGTACTACGCAGGGCGGTATCCGGAAGTCAATTCGAGTGTGAGTCACGTTCCGGCCACGGTTATTAGTTCAAACTTTTGTTGCTGTATCCAAGTTCTCCCATCTTTTGCCAACGTTGCAGACACTGGTACTTAAAACGTGGGACTCTATTTTTGCAGCGAGTGCCCGGATAATTTAGTTTTGTCCAGAGTCTTCTCGGACAGAGAACCCGAGTGGATAGCCATTTTTTAGACAGCCTGCTCCCCCAAACCGTATACAATTTGCCCCTACACTCTCTGTTAGCCTACCCTCTCTTTACCACAAAAGTCCGAACGCCTTCCGTTTGTCTCGCACAGTTGCAGTCCTCTCTTTTCGCTGCCGTCGGTCGCCCGACCTTCCTAGCTGGTACGTGACTGTGGCAGGTTGCTCGCGTGATCTTTGAGGTCGTACAAGCTGGGACAACCACTTTGGCCTGGTGTTTGGCCTTAGTTGTTATCAAGTCGGTAATTTTTCCCCTCCTCAATTTGTTGGTTGTGGCATCCCCGCCTCTTCTGTACTTTTGGATTTTTGTTCCGCCTTGCGACCAGCGCTTGCCCTAGTTGCTAGTGAAGTCTCCTTGCTTTCACTATCACGACAACTGGCTTTGGGTTTACCGCTAAGTACTGCATTCGGGATGAGCGCACCCCCGTTTAAGAACATTTAATTCCCGATATCCCGAATATTTTCCTATGACTCAGTCAGCCTACTGCAATGAATTAATGTAGTCACCAGTACGGCCGTGTCCCTGTTGTGTGCCCGCTGTTTGGGTGAAACAACACAGTCGGTGGCAGAAAAAAATTACCGCCGAAATTTGCGCTCGTTTTGCTATCCTGACTAGGTGGATATCTACCCCGTGGCACCTCATGTAATCTGCCGACCTTGCTGAGTATACTGACACTTTGGAAGACGTCTGTAAACCCGGTGAGAATTGGGCGTGCCCAGCTTTCAGATCCGTAAGACTTACTCAACTTCTACCCACTCACCCTACCTACGCATTCGCTACCGATGCTTACAGACGTCCTTGCGGTCCGCAGAAATTCTACCGACATCCTTCTGTCCAGCTTTTTCGATCTTCATCTTCCTGCAAGGTGGCTCCTCATCAAGGAAGACCAGGGTGTTTGAGAGTCGTTGTAAAACTTTCTCGCTGGCAAAGCGCAATTTCATCGTATCATCTACATGTCCGCCGGTCCTCCGTCTTTACATCCGATACCCACCGTTTTGCTATTACCCCCAGAAAATTTTGGAGTAATTGTTTCTTTTCTACTGCCCGGATGCTTAGAGGAATTCCTCAGTGATCGCCATATGACCCGCCAATGTACAACAGTACGAGCGCGCACTTCAACTGTCTATACTGTCCATACAGCCTTACTGTGACATCACTCGGTTTGGGACACCGGCTGTGGTACCACTTTCCACGATTAGCATGCTGAATACCCTCAACGACTGACTTGCGAAACTCACGGTTCTGGCAGTGACGGATCAGGTCATCTGTAATAGGGAACTTGTATAGTCAAGCTGGCTTCAGGCTGCAGTTCATCATAGCGTTACGATAATGCATACAAATGACATAAAAATGACCCCAAATTGAAGTACAACCAAAAGTCGCGCGACCATAAATGATATACTAGTACGGGATTTAATATACATAAAATGATGAAGGGAGAACACGCACCAGCTAACGCACCGGAAATTAAAATTGCACGAGACAATCTGAATCAAACTGGAAACGCGCGCCTACCCCTTCCCATGACTTCTCAAAACGTTGTCTGGCTTGTGTCGTATGTTCCTAAGCTTGCATCAAAACCTTCACTAACGCTAACCCCATAGAAAATGCGCTCATTCAGCCTGGTGATTGCGAAAGTTGACTGAGAGCTGAGAGCATTCCTCATGCCAACCCATCCGTCCAAAAATGTACGTCTGTCAGTACCATAGTGAACATCAGTACCAATAAACTGCGAAAGGTATATTTCCGGAATATCTTCCAAAGCATTTGAGCGTTGAGGTATTTCTAATGGTCGTGACAAAATTGTTCAGCGACAGATTTTTATTTCCAGAACCGACGACGTGATTACCGTTCCGACCGAACTGCTTTCGAGTAGCACGGAGACAAATAAGCGAGTGCCGAATCCAAAACAAGATTTGAGCAAAGATTTTGCATGATTAGTCATAGAACGGTAAGATTTGCGGAACAGTCAACAGCACACCTCCAATGTAGCAATCAGTATCAGTGGCAAACTTGTGTCGCAAATACACAAACTGACCGCTTAAAGATGAATAACTGCTACAAAATGAATGTAAAAAATTACTTAGTATTCCCCTCCCCATAAATCAAAAAGGATAGAAGAAGTTCATCTTCTGTGTAACACGCCAAATATATACATAGGTTAAACAACAACCTCCAAACTAGTAAAACAATGTGAACGTGTGAGTAGTTATAGTGAAACTCTACTGGGTTCACCGCTTACCCAAACCTCCACAGAGTAGATCTAACAGGGGACTGATCCAAAAGCCACGTTAAAGATATCACATCAGGACCCAGCCAACATCCCCAATATTACACCTCGCGTTATTCGCTGAGCTTTTTCATTTGTACCGCCCCAATCAGCCTACGATTTGTGACTTCGTACGTGCCGACAATGTAAGCCAATCACAGCCTGTGATTTCTTTAACACTGCTTTACATCCATAAATCTGGCTTCTTTTCTCGTGACTACAAACTGGCTGCTGTAGCCAGTAGTAGGCGTACCTTTCATTACTTGTGTGGGAGACTTCGATTGTCACCTCTAGTGCTGTTCGAAGTCCGTAATTCCAAGTGCTGCAAGTGGGCGTCGCGGAATGGAACCGCCTTCAACTGAACAGTTAACTCTACACGCTAGTTTGAGTGAAATCCCGGAATGGGTTGAAAGTTATAACTATGGCGCAACATCCGCCATGATGTGAAGAGGGACAACCAATCAGCAGTTTTTGTCACCGATCGTGTATTATATTTATTAGTGAACGGTATGGGCTAACCAACCACCCCAGCCTCATTGTCATTGGGCGAACTGAAGAAACTGATGTTGGAACACATACTTCCAGTCAACTTTCCGACTAAAAAGCGGGTGAACCTCAACCCATTTGTGCATTCATCAAGCACGATGTTCGCTGAGCACGGCTACGGCGTCTGAGGCTGAACCTTGCATCCATGTACAATCTAGCTTGTGGCAATAAATTTACTGTCTACCCCGCGATTCGCCTTCAGCATAGCTCAAAATACAACATCAGGAGGAAAGAGTTCACCTTGGCAGCTCTTAAATCCCGTAAAAAACTGCGTTCACTTTTTTCGTAGTGAACAAACTCTCGCATGAACTCCGAGTCAGCGGGAACATAAATAAATTCAAACAAAGCTTATAAACCTTCCTGGCATTAACCAACGCCATGTCTGTTCTCAAATTCTGCCTGCCCGAAGGCGATATATTTGAAAACGGACCTAATAGCATTTTAAAATCTGATCTAATTTAATAACATCTGAGGGTAAACCTATACCACATGATGCAACAGCATGCACACTTCGAACTGATCAAATCTCTCAACTTCATCGTTCGATAAGATTCTCAAATTCGAAGATTATTATTTCTCCAGCGGGATAAATCTTGTACACAGTTATATCCGAAACTTGCGGCCGAACAACAAAATTACAGTGAACACATGGTAACATCACACACACCCGTTTGTAGTAACCAAA
>LUCH01007016.1:22804-32948 GCA_013368495.1 Paragonimus heterotremus
CCTTATCGTCATTGTTTTTCGAAAATCGGTATGGCTGCTGTTGTTGTGGTTGATTGCGTGTGGCAAACTTAACACAAGGATGCTGAGGTTATTCTTAACGTATTTTTCCACGTTTTTCATTTGCTTATTATTTGATTTCCAGTTGTTTATTTTTATTTATCGAAAATGGATTGTAGTGCGGCTTCCAAGTCATTGTTTGAGGATCGGGAATTTTGCACTTTCTCACGGTTTCAGAAATGTTTCAAGAGGTACATGGACGAGATGGGATTTATTTAGATCCGTGGGACAAGCCGTTAGTCGAAAACTGCTTTAAAGTACGATAAGGTAGGGTGACATGGTTTCCCGAAAACCGTGCACATTTATTATCGTTGTACGAAGTACAAGAGGCCTAGGCGTGTATGCAGGGGCGTGCAACCTGCCTGGTGGGTTAACGACTGTTAGTTTTAATGAATTAGCTCACGCGACACATGTTGCAGATCACAGTTCCATGTGGTCCGACGAGACGCTTGTCTGGTTGTGGGCTATTACGAGCTGGAGCACAACCACCACTCAGTCGTCTGTTATATGACTCCCATCCTACAAATCGTGGACTAACCGCTAGCGAATTGAAGGAATGCAGGAGTCTGCTGCAGTAAAATACACCAACTACCGACATTGGGCAGTACGTAGCGGATGTTTACGGGACGTTTATCACAACCGCTGACGTTGGAAATATCCGCCGCAAGTTGAATCCTGCAGTGTCCAGTGAGGTTCTTACGTAATATTGGTCACGGGACGTTAGAAAACCTTGATGAGGTGCTGCCGATGATTGGTGCGACGGGTGGGGCGCGCATTATAAGGGATAATGTCAACAGATATACGCATATGTGCATTGCCTAGCGAACGCCGATCACACTATTCCGAAGTTTCCCACATGTCGTGAATGTGGATGCCACTCATAGGACAAACAGGCACGAGTAGGTCATTGTATATTTCCTCATATTTTGGGAGTTGGGAGTTATATCAGGTTTTAGTGACAGCAGGGGACACGGCCGACCCGCGTTGTACGGATACGCTCGTAGTGAGAAGTATGCTTCACTACGTAGACTTTTTGACATCCTATTTTGTTACTTTCCTGTACGCGATGCCGTGTGCAAACATGTAGGTGGGCAAAATCCGTCCGTCACATTTGTTAAAAGACAAACTCTTTTAACGGTCGTTTACTCTTCCACCGAGAGGCTACGGCAGACAATGAGAAAGAGTAAGTTGCGCCCTTACACTGCTTACCGTAGGTTTAAAGGTGATTTGTATAACATTGGCCGCACGGACAAGAAGTTTCTGAATTATTTATTGCGTAATTGCCTGTACATCAAGCCGAAGTAGGCCATCCAGACGCAAGGCGATGTTATCCACTTTGACAATAGAAAGAATAGGTTTGAGACGGCAAACGGACGGCTGAAGAGGAGAATGCACCCGAGAGACTTCCTAGCCATCGCCGTTCAGGAAATATGCATCCACAGTGAGTGGCTGCTACAGGAGTATGAAATACAATCGACCTGTGGGGACGCGACTGCATTGAGGTTTTGGATGTTGACTGGTAGGTGAAGACTATTCTTCACAAAATGACCACATTCGCAGGTCACGTTGTCCAAAAACATCTGAAGAGACGGACCCCACGATTTTCTTTTGAAACAGTATCTGAGTGCAAGGTAAGCGCTTTTCTGGTAATTGGCTGGAACATTGCAGTCTCGTGTACAACAAGATGGCGACGCTTTCGTCGTGGATAGCGTACACGGCACATATGGGTGCACTTTTTACCGTACAATGTGGCTTTCATGCGCACACATTCTGTCGGTGTTTCGGAAACATTTCTACCTCTACGGTAAGGTTTTTGTAGTTTTCATTTCCATTTACATAGGTGACGTTCCCATTCATGGGCGGTGGCTTGCTGAGTACAATTCGTCAATTCAGGTGCTGGTAGGCTCGCAGCTACGGCCGCTCGCTGCAGCCACTTTCGATCGTCATTATAAAGCCCTTAATCATGTACTTGACAAACTGCATGATTGCAACAACCGCGCGGCGGTGACTTGCGTTGACGCCATCATTGCTTTGGCCGGTGAAATAGTGGAACGTGCCAAGACTGCCTTACCCTATGGGCTCACCTACAAGCGGTGTGCAACCGAGGTGGGTGAAGAAGCCTACAACAAGACTGCCACATGGACGCTGAGTCGACCCAATACAAATGGACAGTTGTTACTGTGATGCAGATCAGCTGATTTCTTGCTCTAAATTTATTCAAATGGCGGACATAAACCAGTGTCAATTCTGTAGCAAACAGCTTCAACCTCAGCCACCTGGTAAGTGCACGTTTCGAATCCTCCTTTTTGTCAGTTCCGTCTACCTCACACGTTGTTCGCACTTCTCCAGTGATTATGGAGAGCAAATCCCACACACACCCACAACGGGTGTTGAATCAGACCGGTCGGCTGGCAGTGTACCGCTTGCACATGAGCAGAAGATAGCGCGAATAAACATAACCCGGAGCGACTACCCTGTCGATATAAGTGAAGAACGTGAGTTTTTCTCTATATATGCGTACACAGATTTCTAGTAGATATCAGATGCGATGAACGACATGATGATGGAGACTTCATCTGATACACGGTTTCAATCATTCGGAAGGACGCCAATATCACACGGAAACCGAAGGCTACATTCAGTGCCGGAGAAAGTGGGGGTAGTATGTACATTTATCCACACTTATAAAATACATAATTCAAGGTTATATCCCCCAGTTTCCATTCCCAATTACTTCACTCGTCCACCCGTGTTTCAGCATAGGGAACGGTTTGGCACATCTCGTAAGGTAGAACAAATGGGCGGAGCAGTTACAAGTGTCTTAGCATAGAGTACAACTTGGCATAGGTTGAGTCAACTGAGCGTTTCTGCAAGGTGGGAATAAGCATTCATCTACGAAAATTCCGATGGAATCATTTTCAGAACGTAAAATCGATTAGGAAAGCCAATATGGTGCTCTTGTAGGAGAGAAATGGCGAAATGTTTCCCAACAAATGTGCAGACGTGGACCACTTGTAGCTATAGCTGATTTTTCTCATTGCAACACATTTACTGTACCCGACGGAATCTACATATTTGTCCCGTAATATGCGTTTTAATTTTCGTTGAAAAAGTCGATAAATCACTTTTCACGCCTAAATAGCCGTTTGCAACTCGTTTCGGCCTTAATGCAGCATACCGGCGAACTACACAAATGCCGCTAGGAGTGTTGTAATCCTCCCAGCTGGGAGCGTTCTTCAACGTAACTCTTTTAGCAGATCACTTCGTCTCCATTCCAGAGTACATTCTGAGTTTATTGAAAAGTAAACAACAATGGCACCAACGAAAGGTAAAGGTGGTGAATATAACAAATACAGCAAGAAATACTTGTCCTGTGTCTATGCATTGCCATACGCTGAAGTAGATTTATAGGCGTTCCTCACTATTGTAGTTTATAAAAAGTTTTATACTGGTGTTCCAACAACAGTTTGACTTTCAAAATTGTAATCACGCTCTCCTGCCTTATTATGTCCAACGTTAAATAAAGCATGTTTCGTCGTCTATAACACTGATTTCCATCTTATTTCACCTTCAATTTTTCGAAACAACGTAGACTGCAACTGTGCGCTATTTTCCATTAATCTCTATGCCACTGTCTACTGATTACACGCAGCCATACTCCCACCAGAGATCAACGAATAAACAAGTTTACACCGCCTCCTCACCTACTTGTCACCTCTCACGGTCCAAAGATGGTTAACAGAAATTTCTATTGCGCTGAGTTGCACCCACGCTCATCTCGCCCAATTCGTAATTCTGCATGCCATTTACATGGCAAGCCTGATGATCTTAAGAAGGTATACAAAGATCAGAAATGCCACCTGAGTCAAGTTAAAGAGACAAATGCTGTAGAGTTATTCACCAGTGTTTATTCATTTCAGCTGAAATCCTGGCCTGCGCAGTACATTCACATATGTCCTACGTTCCGGCCAGAATGTAGGTATAAATTTATTGTGGACAAAGGAGGCAGCGAATCCTTTTTTTCGAGATCGCCACTAGATCCCGTGACCCCTGATGCTCAACTGAGATCAACAGCGATTAAAATACGTGGATTCACAGGGCTAATAAGCCGTCCCCAGTACGATTCTCGATGTCCGAAGTAAGTGCGGCCATCATGGGATTAAAGCTTAGAGACAGCTCAGCTGTGATCTTCTAGTAAGTGCTGATCACAAGGATGATCCGAGTGGACGGTACCACACTCAGTTACGTAACTGGATTTTTCAGTGTTCACGTAGATCAAGAGGAATGAAAGTTGAGTCAGCAAGACGGGCGGCGCAAGGGGGCCCAGTTCTTCCAGAACGCCGCAGTTGTTTTACATACTCACTGCTCTGAAGGTCGTTTCAGACAAGGTATCAGAGAATGCGCCGAAGATTATTGCCAACAGAGTCGACAAGAAAAGGACACAAAGCCGTGGAGGAAGAAGAATGTCTTCTACCAGAAGAGTCTAATGTGACCAGAAGATCAGCATGACTGGCAGACTCAAATTCAGAGGTTTCGCAAAAGAGAACAGTTGCAGTAAAAATCAACTCGACTCATCGGTTATCTAAATGGTAACAATGTTTTGGGTTTGAAATTCACCACAGAGCTTCCAATTTCCCACTGCTCTCTTTAAGGTCCATTTCAAGGTGGAGAACCATGCGCTCTCGGATGAATGGATAATCTCCAGCTTTCAGGTGCTACTAAACGGAGTGGAAAGTGGTAGCGAAATAGACTTGGTAGAGGGTGACACTATGATGTTAATCTGGGTAGAGTGCGGTCGATTAATTTGCACCGGTACTAGTAGTCATATAATGTTTACTTTTGTATGAGTAAGGGCCAATAACGACGATATAATCTCAGCTCAAGAATGACCGACGAACAGAAGCCGATCTAGAAACAGTCAACAGCTTAATCGGATCTAACGAAATCGCCACCACACTCCCTTCTGGCAGCGCGCTCCAACAGGAAGGGATGCAAACGTCCTAACTGGTTTTCCTGTGCTGCATGTGATTGCGCTGTAAGAAAAATTCATACGAATGGCCCTGAAGGCCCAGACTATCGGCAATTTGGGAGCGGGAACCGTTAAAGTAACCAGGTGTCCCGAATATTTTGAATGGCATTGTGGAATAGCCTCAAATTCGTTTATACTCTGCTGGGAACGGATTCAAAATAGTCACTTGCTCCCCGTACAAGAGGGTGTTCAGAGTCTCCATTCGCCTAGTGGTCCGTCGCCGGACAGTCTTAAATCGGGCCACGCCAGCAGCTAGGTACGGCGTAAATACCTGAATGCTGGCTCCCAACCGACTTTCTGTATAGATGGGCGAAGTACGTTATCTGGAATACTCCATGTGCTCTGTCTATCACAACCAGTCGGTTGTTAGAATTTTTGGCAGTTGCGGAATTACTAGTACTCAGCCTGAGATCGTATGTCACTAATGTGGAGGGTGCCGCCCAGTAATGAACGCGGATAACGTAGCGTCTTCTACACGCCATTCTTTAGGGCTGGAATGCGCATGTGCACTACTCATGATTTCGCCCTGCTACACGGTAGTCCATTATCAGTCACTCAGCAAGGTATACCATCAAGACCCCTTGGGGAGAAGCCAGCGCCATGTGTGGAGCTAAAATCTTGCCATATCTTCGCGCTTTCTACAGACGTCCTAACAGATCATTCATTACTGGTTGCAATGATGTCGTTTGCGAAGACCAGAAATAACAGTGGGCCCAGTATGGGGGCTTTCGGGAACTCAGTCGGTAGGCAGAGAGACGCTAACAGTTTAACACATATTTGTACAGTGCGTCCAAATTGTCAGGAAACGTTTCAGTCATAACCAATTTGGCACCTTCGGCCCAGTACTCGCAGATTCCGTTGACGAATATGACGACTTGCGTCTCCAAGCCTCTTTGTAGAATCCAATAATGCGAGGTCCTGTGGGCAGCACTCATCTGCGGCTTCATTAAACAGGCCATTCGTGACTAGGACGTTGTTAGTGCATTACCAGGTCAGTCTAAACGCGTGCTGTTTCTGCGCTGGTAAGTAGCTGTTATATGGGCAATTTCGGATGCAACTGTGAAGGACGTTCTCCATTGCTTTAAAGACGCTTGCCAGCGGAGCTATCGGGCGGAAGTTGCTGGCAAAAGTACGATTGTTACCCTTGTATGGTCGGCGGCTTCCGAAACGGACTGGTTTGTCAGAGCGACCAAAGTCAGAGGACATCTGCGCTTTAAACCATCACCCCAAGTGACTTCGCCCTGCGCCATTTGCGGTTCCACTCACACATCACGTTTCCGGTGTAAACCAGAAGGAATAAGACGAGTAGGTGTGTGAATAAGGCGTTTGGTTCCAGCCGGCCAATACTGGTTATTCAGTTGAATGACTGGCAGGAAAAGGAAACACTCATCTCTCTTAAACTAAACGGAGGCTGCAATGATAAGGCAAAAGGCCGCAGACACTCAAGTTTTGGAAAAGAGGAGCGGAATATTTGCCAAGCGACCATGGTCTTGATCGATGCAGTCGTCCGCAGAAATAGAATGGGCATACCGGTTGACCTACTGTGTCTAACGTACTCGTCGCCTCATCGCCAACGGTGCATTACGAGTACTCTGGTGGCCTACTAATCCAAAACGGCTGTTGTGACTACCTTTGTATATTGGCAACATGGTGCCGTGTGTTTTTGTTTCAAAATTTAGCTGGTAGAGCAGGAAGGCTGAAAACGGTGAGCTGGCGATTCCACCAGGACATTCACACAATCAACCGGCATTGATGGGGGGATTTCATCCAGTTTCGTTGACTTATTCGCCCTCAAGTGGAGCAACTTGCTTCGCACGTTGACACTACTGTTGAGCCCCTCGATAGTGCACGTCAGCTTGATGCGGAAGAGACAGAAAAATACAACTGAATACGTTCAAGGCTCGAGGTGGTGCAAATTAGTAGTACCTTGAACCTTAGTGATAGCGAACAATATAATTACTTGCTACTCTCTAAAAGAGAGCTGATAGAAATACTGCTCACCTTACATGTTATCGTCTATCCTATATACATAGTCTGATGTATGTATGTTTGCAGACTAAGAAACGTTCCTTTATATGCATATACACATGGACGTGTACGGAGGAATAGGCTATAATAGGGGCACGTACACATAGCCTTTTTGGTTATGGCTAGTAAAAACCAATTTTGCAGTCGTCTCACAATCATTTCAAGCCTTCCTTAAATCCACCAAGGAAACTGAAGAGGAGTAATACCAATAAGGCAGTAACTTATGAACTGTAATAGTAGCTGCTCGGGTACTCAAACCGCCGCCAGCCCTCTTCATGTCAGTTCCCACTGCTGGTCTTCGGGGTGTATTTAAGCCCAGTAGCAGCGCCATGGGAAGCAGAAGCGTTGCCGAAATCAATCCGGCCGACTAGCCAATCAGGCTATCGCTTGCTCCTTCTGGGAGATTTTGACTCCTCTGAAGTCAACTGGCTATCAAGAACTGTTAATGGTGAGGGCTTCGTTCACAAATCGTTCAACCTTCAAAACGATCTCTTATAAACACAACGTTTTTGTGGCCAGGGGATTCCGACCTGGCCAGATAGCCTCAACGATGGACTTAATCATAACCCATCACAACAGCGACATCACAAACGTGTCACCTGGGGCACAACCCAGAAACAGTTACCACATGACGATTTGTTTCGCGCTCATACTTCCTCTCTTAGTGAAACAGAAACGCAGAGTGCAACTTTTCCAAGAAACTTACAAAAAAAACTGATGAAGGAAGCTGATAGAATGGCTGAGACCCATCAGTCTCCACAGATGACGTCGGTAGTTTGTGGACAAACTATGTTAACAGCCTCCGACTGCTTACCCTTTGAAGGGTATTTCAGAAACAAGTCAGAGAAAGTAACAGGAAGCCACCGGTTCATCTCAGGGTCAAGAGGGAGTTCCACAGTGAGCATATGGCTTGGAAGGCGTATGCTCGGGATACGTGGATTAGAAGCCTCATGATATATAGAAGAGCTTGAAACAAAGCAATTAATATAGCAAGAAATGATTGTCTGGTCTATAGGCTCAACCTAGCACATGGAACCAACCAGAAACTAAAGAGGTCTCACGGCGATGCCCAGTCCAGATCCTATCTAAGAGAGAAAGTTGGGCCAGACTTTCTTATGAGAGAGAGGTTATATCGGCTGACATGGCAAAGCGGACGCGTTTATGGCACAGTTTCAAACTGCTCATCGCTTGAACAGCGGAGCGCCCGAGCTTCGTCCGACCGCCATGGCGAAGCCATGGTGGATCACGGTAGTGATCTGGAGATACTCCCCGTCTGCTTGCTATACGATGCGTAAAATCCCTACCAAAATCTTAACCCACATTGTGCATAGGACCTTAAGGATCTTTGTATGCCGTCTGCTTGATACGTGCGATCGCGTTTGTTTGTTTGTATGTTTGTCGGCCTGTGCGCATCAAGGATGCCATAGACATTCTTCCGGCCTGCCCGCGCGCCCGATGGTCAGATCCTTAGCCTCCATAGTTACTTCGCGTATCGGTGTCGTTTAGAGCCGATCGAGACCAATTGTGATTATCCCCCCAATTATCTCCCGCAATTATCGGTCCTTTTACTTCGCGTCTGGAATTGACGCATATAACTGGGAAAGTGTTACTTTAGTGCACGTACGCACTAAACCAGGACATCCCGGCCCACGAAGTTGAGCGAGTGACACTACTGCTGAAAAGCACGAAGGCCGACCGGCCCACATCTATCCGGCCATCATTAACCCTCTGCTTGAATAATTGGCGTCGCCTTTTGTTCAGATGTCCAGCATCAGTCCTAAGAGGCCGAAAGAAAGTTATTATAATCCCCGTCTACAAAGATGGTGACCGATCAGTTGTCGGAAATTACCAGCTGGTTAGCCTGACTATTGTCGTCAGCACAATTCTGAACTCCTGTTACGAGAAATGATTTGCGGATTCCTCCATGCGCAGGAAATTTTCAGAGCTTCTCTACACAGCTTTCTAGGGGGTAGGTCTTGGTTCACCAGTCCGCTGACGTTCTTAGGCACTGTAATGTTTAGGCTAGATAGGGAGGAGGTGACTGAGGTGTGCTTCGTAGTCTTCCAGAAAGCCCTAGCTTCTGTAAACCACAAGCTATTGGGGTGGAAGTTGCGGTTTATACGTGGATCAAGATGTTCCAAGTTGGGAGTTCGTTCACGGGAAGAGTAAAGGAGCTAGTGCCGAACGAAGGTTCTCCGCTAGTTAGAATATCTCATAGTTTAATCTTCACCCATATACTATTCCTGACACATATAAATGACTTCACAGACAACCTAGTCAGCCCATGTCACCTGCATGCAGACAATATTAAGCCGAACAAAACAGTTAGAAGATGGACACTGGTAGATGCTAGCATTTTATATTGGCTCGTCAGTACCGAATAACCAATAGCACGGGAACCTTAACGTCTACAGTACTTCGTGGGGTATGAACACAGGAACCAACAATAACAAAAACGTCCAATCATGTGGTCTGAATGACACTCACCACGACATGGGACCATGGCAACCTCAGGTTCACAAATAATTGTTTTTGTACATACAACACAAGTTTGAACCGGTTTATCGCGACGGCTTCAGCAAATTTTAGGAACCGTGGGTTGTGATGGCCCGTTATGATGGTAAAGGTTGAGGTCAGGTCCATGTTGTGGCCAGTTGACAAGATGTGTCGTCCGATCGACGAAACTGGGGTAAGCTCCTATCAGTGTTCGACTTCTAACTGTTTTGTTCAAGTTATTGAAGGGATATAACTGTTATAAATATGAAGCTGGCCAGAAATGCTTCGGAATGGAACGTCCTCCAGGGGGAAGTTATGTAAGTCTGCGCAAACCTGCGTCTAATAAAAGACACGTGGATCTTATGGTCTTCTCAAAGGAGATGACGTTTCTTACGTGGCGTACGAATGTTGTCACGGCCAGTATAGAGCAGCCGTATGTGCCAACCACAGGGTTCACCAGATGTCGTTTGCATGATCCATCACCGACTGTCCTGAGAGGTCCTTCGGACATTTGACCTCCCTGAATAGTAATAA
>LUCH01007017.1:11556-30394 GCA_013368495.1 Paragonimus heterotremus
GCCAGAAATGACGTCGTCCAGGTAGACAGCCGTGCCATGCTGGCTGGATAGCATGACATCCATGATCTGCTGGAAAATGGCTGGGGCAGTCTTGACACTGAATGGCAGTCAGGTGTACTGGTACAGACCGCGATATGAGTTGTTCGTCAGCAGACCACGGGATTGTGGGGCGACTTCGACCTGCAGGTATGCGTCTGCCAGATCGAGCTTGGCGAGGCACATTCCACCGTTACGGATCGTGAACAGGTCTTCAGGGACGGGTGGTGGAAGGCAATTAGCTTCCAAAGCAGCGTTGAGCTCGATAGAGAAATCAACGCAGATACGAATTTATCCATTGGCCTTCTTCACAACGATGGGGGCTGCCCAGGGTGAGTAGGTGACAGGGGTGAGCACTCCCAGATCTTCAAGGCGTGTGAGTTCCTGGTCGACGAAAGGTAAGGTGGCTTAGGGTACCAGACGTCTTGGGCAGAAAACAGGTTGGGCCGTAAGTTGGGCACGAGTGCAGCAGCCAAAACTTTCGTCGAACGTCGACTTTAAGCGTTGAATGAATTCATCCGTTATGCTTGGTGACTTCGCTATGGAGGACCGCAATCGATTGCAAATGTCCGTGATTGGTAATCCTGCCAGGCCGAGTTGTTCAAGTCAGTCGAGACCAAGTAGGTTGAGATTTGAATCGGAGAGATAACAGACTCTATCCGTGGTCACATCTAAGTACTTCCGAAGACTGAGGTCGTCTTCGGCGGAGTTTATTCCATATACGGTAATATTGTCAATGCAGTCGAAGTTAACTTTCGATCGTCCGCGTGCTGTTGTATTGGCACTGGTCCGTTGGAAGCATGCAGCGTTGTTCATCACAAGCGGAATTCGACGAGACTGATACAAACGTCCGCAGGCCCCAGAGGCCGCAAAGGGGCTTCTCTTCTCTTCGAATGGGGACTTGGTGGTAAGCACTCGTGAGATACGGTGAAGAGGAGTTCTATCGTCACGTCGATTTTAAGGAGGGGATAAACGTCCAAGAAGGTATATTTATTGATCATTTGGCTATCAGGAACAACCATTCTTTTGTGTCGGTCGTTGTTGGTTACCAAGACTTGAGCTCCAAAAATTAGAGGAAGGCTCGATAATTCCCTCAGCAAGCAAAAGGCAGATTTCACCGCGCACAAGTTTTTCATCGGCTGGACTATACCTTCTGGATTTTGTCGTGACTTACTCGCAGTTCTGCACCTGATTTTGAGAAACGTAAGGTTCAGTGGGAGAAGAGGTCAGTAGACAACGAAAACAGTGATTTTGTCCCATTGGATGCAATTTTGACAATTTTGCTGATTCTGAGATAATCGTGGCCGAGGAGAACGTCTGCATATAAATATGGTAAGATTAACGGTTTGAATCTTTCACACACATCATCTTTGTACTTGATTAATACCGGCACGTAATCTTGCGTGTCATGTGGAAGGACTTAGAGGCCGTTGTTGTCTTACTGCTGGATTTGTAAACTTTCCAGTCGTTTTGCAGCGCTACAAAAGACGCCACATAGCTTTCAGAACAACCAGTATTTATCAGAATTTGTAAGCGAGTCCCGTCAATTTCGGGGGCAACCACGGCATTTGAAATACAGACTGGAACAGCTGCTGACGTGATAGTCGGTATGGATATGCGAATGATAACAGAGCAGTGCTATGGGTTTTGAGATATCAGGCCTGTCTTTTGGAAGTGCCCGTTTTGTCAATTATTGCATAATGCATTTTGATTAGAAAACATTCCGAACGAGGGCATCTGTCATACCTACAATCGAGGCATTTGCCAGTCGACGAACTAGAGACCGTCACACCAAGCCTTTTGGCTGGGCGGGCTAATTATCCGGGACCTCTGTTTCAGCTGTGTAGGAGTCAGTCAGAGCAGATTGATATAATGGGGACTGCTTTTCTGCCCGTCCAAGCGATCTAGCCTGATCAAAAGCGGTCGGAAAAATCAGCGCTTTCTGTTCCAATAGTCACTGTTAAATTTGGCTAGACAGTAGACCCCTTATGAAGTCCTCTCGCTTCTGCTCCGCTATAATGGCTTTGAAGTTACATTCTTTCGCAAACGACCTTAGTCTGAGCAAACTAATCTAGTGTTTATCTACCTCCTTGTCTACAAGTTGCCAACAGGTGGCGAGTGATTATTTCGTTCTTAGGCTTCCAAAAAGATCTTGTAACATGGATATTGTTTCGTCATAGCTATCGCATTCGGAGGTTTATTAGACCGATGACGAGATGTAGCCGATCATGCTGACCGATTTTTTGTGGTCAAGACTGTCAGTGAATAGGAAGTTATTGAACGTGTAAGAGCAGACTCCATTTTCCAGGAATGTCAACTGCTCTGGGGTTGATGTCAAACCTCTCGGGACGAAGGATTTGTTCTATCACGTAGTTGTTAGGTGAATAAATTGTTACGAACGTTTAAACTCAGTTGTACAAAACAACTTCGCAACAAAAGTGGAAAAACAGTATACCCGTACGACAATTTTAAGTCATCTAACAATGGGCATATGGTAGTTGAGATCGAAACGAATATAACAAAATATTATAACACCTTTCACACGAGTGCTAAGAACGCGGACACCCATCAACTGTCAAATCTGTGTTTGAAGTTAATTGTCATAGGGTTTGCTACTACTTCGCATGACAGCTTTTTTCATGTGTTTACCATTCCACACGGGATAGCTTGATAGAAGGCATTCCTTCTTGCTCGAGAATAGCTGGCAACTGTCTGCTAACTTCGCATCGACCGCAGATATGTGGCACGAACAAATTTATCTCACCGGATTATTGGCGTATATCGAGCAAGTAAGGATCTCTGGACTGAACCTTGTGGAACTCCACTGTTAGCAGCCGCCATGTTAGTTTTGGCTTCATCCAAATGCATGTAGAAGCGTCTGTCGCGTATCCAAAATCCATTTTAAGATTTTAAAAGACACCTTGAATGCTCCTATTTTTAGTATTGATAGTCTATGGCTAACGAAATCAAGCGCTTTCCTAGAATCTAGATTGAAAATTTCAACGCACTAACCGCTGCTTAGGCCGGCGATTTTTTCGCTCGAAGAAAGATCATAACCTTTTCAGGCACCAGCTGTGCTTCATGAAACCATGCTGCTGGAACTTTAGGACTTCATGCTTGATACAAAACTTCATCGAGAACGCAGATGCTCGCTGTTCGACGAGTTGTGTAGACAGTCGAACGGGTTGTGAGAGTTGTGTCACGGGCGCGTCTCAGGTTACCACCGGTCGTCCTCCTAAACGTGTTCCTCACACCATTACTTTTGAACGGATGTTCGGTGTAGATTGCCTTCTCAAGCACTCTCACAACGGGTATTTTTACAGGCATTTGTTTGCTCCGTTTTTTGAGAGGTTCCGGCGGATTGTTATTGAGTGTAATTTGAAAACAAAACCTAAGCCATTGTTGTTGCTACCCACAACATACCATATAAAGACCATTCGATCGTCTGTTTCTCATTCTAACGTCCAAGGTGCATTGCTTTCCACCGATGATGACGTCGGTTATGATCGCGTGTGAGGTGATTTGCCGGAGCCCTAGCCAATGCGGAAAGGCGTTGTTCTCTTCGTCAGAATGCCCCAGTAATCGCACAATGTTGCGTTGTACTTTGGCGACCGCTTCCATCCTTTTAAACCGTTTTGTTTTTCAGACTGTTCCTTTGGAATTGTCTATGCGCCTCCTTGTTCACCCAGCTGTCACCGAGCCTGTAACATGTTCTGGTCGGGTTGCATCATTGAAAGTAGTAGTATTCGAAGGTTTGCCTCTTGTCTTTAGCGACTGCCTTCATTAGTGTATTTTTCGGTACACGCTAGCATCTTTTAGTTCTCGAGGCAACAAGCTGTTCTCAGACCGTAAGGTGTTTCGTCTTATGTTGACAGACAACAGTGCATTCTATCGCCCACTTGCGTTATTATCACTAAGTAAGATTAGAATGAAGTATCCAGCTTTCGCACTGCAATGTGTGTTTTGGTTTGGCCATGTGTACTGGATGCACACAGGTAGTCCACACCGTTTCAATATATATCTGCTCTGTGACCATCAAACCCGTGGTTTCAGTGGAACGTCAGATCTTCCGACACCCGTACTTAGTTCATTCCACACAGCCTAGAGATATGGCCTGTTCGGAGCTGTATGTACAGGCTATCAGAGTCCACCAGTTAACTTAAGTGATATGGATCGTTAACGAAGGTTCCGAGAATACCGTTAGCGCGATACTCCATTGTTCCGTTCGGCGTAATGTATTTCAGCCGAACATCGTTATGATTCTTCAGTCTATTTATCGATGCGTATGATTGACCTTGAGACACCTTGTGCGTCTTAGCTGAATAGCTTGGTCGTCGTCACCATAATCATAACAGCCACGAGACCGACTAGAAGGTATTGCGGCTCGGACCGCCGCTTACCACAACAGTGATGTGGAGTAACCTAGAAGAAAACGTTATCGAAAAGGCTAAAATTAATAAAAGAAGATTAAGCGAAGGAATCAGAAGTGGCACGGATGCTGGTACGCCATTCATTGTGGCACAGCGCCATCTCGGATAGCTTTTCTAACCGATAATTTGAGTGATCAGGAGGATCCTAGCCAGGCAGGCGACACCTGCCTACTTTGCTCAATGCAACACTCATAAGGTTTATGACGGGGTAGAAGTGTAGTTCTGCCGCAACTGCACAGCTCCTTCGGAACGTACATCTTTGCAACATGTTTTCATAGCTGCTGTGATTTGTTCCTAGTGTTCGGTAGGTTCTGTCACCCGAATAGCTTATCCACGTATAGCTGTTTTGCTGGGTCTCATATAAGTTTGCCTAAAGATTAAACCCTGAATGTTGAAAAGTTAACCCTCGAGGACCAACATTGTGATAAACTTCACACCGCCGGTTGGATATTCACGGTGTGCTTACTGACCAGTTTACTGTCATGACGGTTATAATCTGAAGGTAGTCTCTAATATGTTTGTTTTCGTTTGCTGCTTCTTCAACCAGTGTTGTTGTCCATGTCAAGTCTATTGCGAACTCGTGATAAACAATTTGTTGTCCTTGCCGGGATCGCGATACTGATTTTTCGGAGCGAATTGATTTTGTTCTACGGTCCTTGTCTTTTGTACGGTTTGGCTGAGGGCAGTGTGAAGCTACGTCCCACGCTTTTTCTCACCGTCTTCATTACCGGACTAGGATGTATAGGTATGTTTATGTACTTTTTCTCAATAATGAAGGTTTTCGCTGAAATTTTAGGCTTCAGTCTGATAGTAGATTCTATATTTTGGCAACGGCTTGTTTGGCCTGAGGGTGAAGTTTTCTACTACAATACTGTCTTGAACAAGAGTGGTCAATGGGGTGTATCCTTTTCGTTTTTCTTGACGATCGCCTTATGTGTGGATTTATGAAGGTGACATTCGTATATCTTCGTACTTGTTTGTCGTCTGTTTCGATATGTGTTGACTTATGGCGTATTGAATGCGGTTCGTGCTATAAATATTTATTGATACAGTTCAAGTCAGATGAGATCTAAGTCCGAAGGAACTTCGTTCCGGCTATTGAACCATCACGTGATCCTTTTGCGAGCACTCTCCAAACCATCACCATTAACATCAACAACATCGCCTTGGCTTTAAGACTGACCAGAAAATACTGTAGCTCGGGCCGCCGCTCACCACAACATTGATGTGGAGTGACCTAGAAGGCTAAAATTAATGAAAGAAAATTAAGTGAAAGAATCAGAAGTAGTATGGATGCTGATACGCCATTGACTGCGGCATACCGTCATCTCGGATAGCGTTTCTAACCGGTGATTTGAGTGATCAAGAGGATTCCATCCAAGCAGGCGATATTTACCCACTTTGCTCTTCATCTTTCGTGATCACGTTGTTGCCTGAACACCACGCAGTTTCTCCCAACTATGAGTGATCTCAATATATGATGCCCGATACGGTCAACGTTCAGCTGGCATGCGGAGTACGTGATCCATCCACCACAGGATTTGCAACGTGATTAGTTGAGCAATTGATCGCGCATTCCGAGCGTTCCGGAATACGCGGCGACGAACGGTTGTGCTGCTATTAGATCGTCCCTTAATACGAATTCAGTCGTTTGCTCCCAGAGCCGAGGAGAAGAAGAGCAGGTGCGGCAACAACGTTTATTGGAAGGATGAGACGAGTCAGAATTAGGCAACAGAGGTTCTAAATTTGTAGGGCGAAGTAAGTACCATACATGGCCGAGAGTGAACGCGAGAAAACAGTTCAGATAACGTACAAGCGTTTGGTCGTGCAGCTGCAATCTGATTAACTGAGTGAGTTGAAATATATCAATTCACTGGAAGCCGGATCGATCAATCGATATGACGTGATTTGCATTTGCTGTTTCGTTAGGAGATGCGTCTCCTAACAGCTGCTCACATGATCGGTCCACTTGGTGTGGGCTAAGTGACAGAGATAATGATGGTCAAACACAGCAAGTCTTTTGATATCTTCGTTGTGAACGGGCAACGTTTCGGAACCATAGAGTAAAACAGAACCAACACAAGCACATACACCCTTCCTTCCAGCGACAACCGAGCGTCTTTTCAACGCCACAGTTGACATGTTGACAAAGGTTACTCGTGTCTTTGCGGACCTCGCTGATAACTCATCAGCAATATTACAAACTGACGAGAGATTGCTACTTAAGTGTGTCGAAGTGTCCACAATCTCAAGTGCATTGTCTGTAGTGAAGAACTTAGGAGTAGAAATGCTCCAGCTCTGAGGCAGCATTCTGCACCTTGAAAGTGTGAAGCGCATCGCATATAACCTAGTCCGTTCAGCATCGCCTGCATGTTGTCGACAGAAAAGCTAACTAAGACAATGTCATCCGCATACTTTATGTCGATCAACCTAGCAACAGGACGAAGCCCATGACAAAATGGAACAATAACGGCGCGATCGGACACCCGTGACCAATAATCCTATAAGTACTAGACACACAACCCAGTTCAATTTATGAGTTTACAGTTTTGTGGCGTTTTCTGTCATGGATACCAAAGTTTTCATTCCTCGTGCTACTAGGTGTCCACTGCAACTTAACGTGCAAGATCATTCGTGGATTAGATACAGTCATGCTGTGCAGACCAGCCGCTAGTTGAACGGTAGAACTGACTGGGTCTCACATTCTGGTTTACGCCATTATTAAAGGGGGCGTCGTTACCAGGGTACTAGTTTCAGTTGTAGCACTTGACTGAGCCAAGATGTTCGGCCATGTGGTTGATGATTTCGCGAATCTCTATTAAGTAGATAACAACTGCCACTCTAGACGTTATCTTTTGGATAAATAGCATGAGTACAAGAAGCCGTAAGCAAGTCGATGACGAGATAATACAACAGGATTCAGCGTGCCAATGATGCAAAAACAATTTTTTTTAAAGTGAGCCAAGCTGTTGGAATAAAAAGCCTGTAGTAGTCCTAGTTCCCAGAGCGGCTGTTTACATACTACAATAGATTATAGTTTGGGTTTCATTTATCGTAACGACATATCTGCAACTAACCATTAAGGTCCTGATGCTTTTGCTGGTCCACCAACTGCCAAACAGGAGAGCCCTTGACAATTCACACAGTTAAAGAACGTGACTGGTGCAACACTGTATCGGGTCGTCTAACCAACTGTTTTGTGTATTGCTATCTACAAAAGTACTTGTGACTCACAATAAACTCGTAACTGTATCCACAGCTTTTCCCAGAGCATCGAGTCTATCGTTGGGTTCGAACTAACGCATAACTTGGTACTACTCCCATAAATAGAAGTCACACTAAATACATCAGTTGGATCCATAATGTGTCAGTGGCCGAGGCATATCTAACGAATGCGGATGTCGGTTGCTTGTGTTTCAGAAACACTGTCTTTCGCCGGTAACATTGGCTTCTGCACACATTTAGATAAGTGTATCTCCTCTCTGGAACTGAAGAATCGCTGACTATGCGCAATTACTCATAGGCTGATAGATACACTATGAGTTGACACTGATGAATCCGTCTCCTTTGAATGGAAGCACTGGCAGTTTCTGTGTGCGCGCGAGTACACAACGTCCAGTTGCAATTAACCCTTGTGTAACAAAATTTATTATCATTATTGTATATGCATTCAGAGTTCGATTAGTCACCGGGAGTCCACAGTTCCGGCGTTCCGCCGAAGCATCGCGATCAATAATTTCCGTGTGTCCGGGATCTGTTGTTTTTTAACGTAGCCCTGCTATTTGCTTAATTGCTTCTCTGATCCACTGATTACTTATCTCCTCTTAGTCGTCAGATGTATCAACTGGTTTCTGTTCTCCTTAGTTTAGTACTGCATCTATACGAAGTGTATGCATCCACTGCGCGCTGTCTGTTAACCATTCTATTCAATTTACGGAAGAGAATTGTCTGAAATTTTTTTCTGTCGAAATTGTTAAATCCCACAACTAATAATCACAAAGGGTTACAGGTGAACGTTCAGCCGCACTGATTTGACCGAACATAACGTACAGTTGCTTATTCTCCCTTTCCATGCTTTCTTAAGGACACACTTATGCGATGGGGTTTCCAAGGATCGCCTAAACAAACGTTCCTTGCACTGTTCAAGATGATAGGTTAACCACCCATCTCATTTACACGAAACTAATTCAAAAAGCTTCACGGCATTGATCTTCTGATTTTCTGGAACACATTTCATGTGGTTTTTAACATCCCTGCTCAACACATTCCATTCTCCAGGCCATTCTTTAACACATGTCTCTGTCAGATATTCCCCTTCCATTGGTATTTCACTTCTGCACTGCCGAGAGCCCTCTTAATGACAGTTGTGCTGTTGCCTCTGTGGGCAACGTTCGCCGTCCGGGCGGTGCTTTCGAGTCGATTGGCTTACGACCGAACGTTCAGCCTAACCTCGGTCGGTTTGATTAGTAGCGCCTTGCTGTTCGTCCTGCTCTATTCATGGTTGCCACACAAAGAACTTCGGTTTATTATCTACACCGTTCCCGTTTTCAATCTGGCCGCCGCCATTGTTTGGGCTCATCTGTGAGTGACACAATAGTTCTACCTCACTACTAATTATTCCCGTTCAATATTACTTTGCCAGACCAGCGTCAAATACGTTTACCTTCAAACATTCATAACCGTCATCTGTTCATGTAGACTTCCTCAATTAGTTAACTACGAATCGCGTTTAATTGTACATTTATTGGTTACTAGTTGGGAAACCCGGGGTTATTGCTTTTACCTCATTTTCATTGCACTGTCACGTACACTGCTGACCAAAAAAGGCTACATTTTTTGACTACAAGAGTGTGCTTGACTCGACGAATCGATCATCACTTTCGGAGTTCCTGAGACGCATGAGTACGGTGACCGAGTATGTGCACGTGTTGTCCACCTTCTGCCTTCAAATCAGTTCAGGTTACTGTCTATAGGAAACTGTCGCACTCAAAGTAATGTTCGTTTCGCATTTTTACCCTTCTTGCTCAATTTCATTATGAACAAGATTATAGAAGACTATCTGTGGCAGTTGAGCCCGGCTGATAAAGTGCACACCGCGTTTGGGTATGCTGTTTCTGTAGCTGGTTCGAATCCAGTCGAAGCTTAGATTTTTCCCAAAAAGCATGTGACATGAGTTGCATTTGTACTTGAGTAGTGAGAGCAGTTTTACTCTATGATTGTTAACTAGGATCGCTGGTGGTTGAAGACATCAAATTCATTACCCTTTTTAATCAGTGACGATTCACGTTCCATTATGTATCAGAATAGCGCAGACAGACAGTCAATCGAAAGGGTGAGAGAGAAAGATTCCCGGTCTCCAGGTTCATATTTGCCTACTTATTCAAGCATTGAGACGACTGGTTAATTTGTTTATTACTGATAACAGCCCATTGTTTATAAAGCCATATACTCGTCACGGGGTCTTTACTCATTTGTTTGTTTGATAAGAATTAACCAATCTGTGATTAGACGAAACGGAATGAAAAATGTCGCTTGTACGGTGAGAACTTCTTTTGGTGTTTTTACTTCAAGCTGTGACCCCTGTGACTGGGGGACATTAGAGGGGATGGCTGCTAATCGAGTTCAGAGTTGTGAGTACTGCAATCGTTCAACAAATTTGTTCGTTAAGAAAACGGACTGTTAATCACAGGAAAGAGCGTTTAGCGACGTGTTAACATACTTTTCTATTCCCTTGGATCATGTCACTGTCGCTGCTGCAATGTTTGACCTTGAAAGTCGTGGAACGTTGCATACTTTGATGTTCTGTTTGTCATTCTTCAAAGCCTTACTTGTCGAGATGATGCTAGTTTACCACTTGAATGACCTAACACATTTCCTTCACTGCGGGTTGCATAGTATGGAAGTTATCAAGGGGTCTTTCATTAACCATTTTGAGGGTGCCAACCAGCTAAACCACCGATTTCGTTCAGCTATAAACTTTGGTTTAACGTTAGTAACCACTCTTTCGCCAGAAACTTTTTCCTATATATTCTCTTTGACAGTGTATGCTACAGCTTCATCTGGCACAGTTGTACTTAGCACAAATTACGCCACGTCGCCGGTCAGCCAGCGCAAAATTTGAAAACTGTTCACTGCAAGTTGTTTTGCACTAGACTACAAGCTTGAGTTCCATCTCTGTTTTGTTGTGAAAATGTCTATTTCATAAGTGACGATTCATGTAGGGAAATTGAGTGTCTGGTTTGCTTAGATCAGCATAATCCCCAACATTCTTTCGTCGGATAATTACGCATGACCCAAATCAAGTCCGAAATTAAAAACAACGCTCACTCGATTGATATGATTATTTACAAAAAATTCAGTAGTCTAATATTGCAAGGTGTCATGCATAAAACTCCAAAATGACAACATGCATTCAGGAGAGACGATTTGTGGCATCTAACCGAAACATGTAGAACGAAAGGAAGATGAATATCATTAGGACATGGGTGTAAATTGGGAGTCAGTGACTGGATACCAGGCATCCAAGCAGTAGATAAGCTCCGCTACGTGTCATGAATAAATGGGGAACTAGGTGTTCGAAGCAGAGCGTTGACACGTGAGTGGGTGGGATAGGAGTAAGTAAACAGGTCAACCAGAAATAGTCATGGAAGTTGAAACATGACGGTGGGAGAGGGTCAGGTAACTGGCCCTTATCATTAACGGTAGTGTATTCGTGGTGAACACCGCTGCTCAATTGACATACAACCACAAAGAATGAAAAAAACAAGTCCTAATTTAAGGAAGAAATGGGAAAGAATGGACCTCAATACACAGGCCGCATGTTTGAAGTGGGACATTCAACGCCAGGATACTTACACAGTGCAAATAAACAACAGCGTCGCAGGTGTGAATAAGACGGTATTCGCGGTACTGCCCCTTTGTCACTTCCCCATCCTTGTTTCATTGGTTACATTTACATCACAAGCAACTTGGCCGAACAGCGTATTGGAATTAACAATAATTTGGTGCGTAATCCGGTTCTCGTTTGATACTCTTCTTCACATTGGGATAACCCTCGACTGTCTTTTACGATTGGTCAACGCAGCAACTCCATTTACCTGAATTCGGATTGTACGTTGCCACACAGTTTGGCTGTATTTGTACCGTTTAGCTTGCCGCTGTTACCCTGAACGCACATTTAACTCCTATTATTGGGACGCGTTTGAATCGGTATCTATGTTCTTTTAGTGTTCACTGACGGTGGTTGCAGTCGATTCTCTACTAGTTTCGTATTGATCTGATTCATAACAAGAACCTCTTTATCTAGTTCACATGTTTGCTGACTTAATTGGAGAGGGTCCGAAGCACTCTACCTACCGGGGCCAATTTGCTGTTATTATTCTTAATGTTTCCAGACACCGATTATGTGAGAGTATACAATGGATAACTTCCTGATAGCCACTTCATTGTTTGTGCACTCTGTACCTTGCCCTAGTCGACTATGGGACATACAGGGATTCTTCGTTGTGGAAGACCATTGGCTGGCATTCTTATCATATAGTCCACTCACCCTAATGTGTGCATCTCTCATGACTGGGCGAATGAATCCCCTTGATTTTCACTATGCAATGTACGTCTACTAGGCTTATTGTTACTCACCTGTTGATGTCGTCCAATGCATGCAGCGGAACGCAGACATCGATAGTCGAATGCCTGAAGACTACTTACATCCTCCATTCTAGGCGGCCACGTTTCGCAACCGTAAAGCAACACCACTCTCATAGTCACCGTATATACGCGCCCCATTCGCTGTCTCTCTGTATCCAGGTGGAGACACAAATCTTTATTTCATTTGTTATACCTTCCTCACTGCTGACTGGTCAGCAACCCCTATAACTTCATTATCTAACGTTGAATCTATGTAACTAATGCCTTCTTGGGGTGGTCATCCGTAGTTTGCGGTTGCAAACTGCATCTTCAGTTACCTGGCAGGATTTGAGATACTGTCTGACCTCAACTGTACCACTTGGAAACAGTCCTACGTCCTATCTTCGGTGTAGTCGAAATCAGTCAAATTTTCATCGAAGGACGACCTACGTCCGCGTACTGTGAATGCCGTTAACAGTCGTCCACTATTTTGTTTATGAAAAACTCGAAGAAAAGTAATGAAAACAGATTACCTTACCCCCGAATGCACTCGGTGCTGAATATACCACAGCTCCCTTCTGAGTTTATCGTGATGTGAAGTATGGCGGTAGCACACCGGTACACCGTTGCGTTCGTGCTACTCTAAAATTGTAGACGGATCCCTTGAATCGAACATAGTGTTGTAATCGACACAAACTGAATAACGGCTGGTCGTACGTATAACGCTTTTTCAGTCTCACAAGGCGAAAACCTAGTCTACTCATCTTCGTGCAGGAAAAAACCGTGTCTGTTCTCCTCTCATGTCCGCCTCTTATGTTGCATTAAGTCTGAAGTTTACTGGACTGCGGAACCCTCATCATCATCCATCATAGTAGCCGAGAGTCTGGCCAGAAGGTAATGTGGCTCAGGCCGCCGCTCACCATAACAGTGACGTGGAATATCCTGGTGGGGGGAAGTTATTACGACGGTTGAGAATTAGTAAAAGACTAAGCGGAAAAATCAGGAATGCAGATATGCCATTGACTGCCAATCTTGATCAGCGGGGTGGCCATAGCTTTCATCATTTTGCCACCACGCGGGTTGATCAACACCTCGCTAGCATATGGAGTGCATGGTCCAACCATGAAAGACTGTATTTTCACTCCCCATGTTGTTGGTCACCAGCTTGTATATTTCCCAAATACACGCGAGTGGACTATCGCGCTGGTCACGTAATCAATACATTTGATACAAAGTGATTGATAGGGACAATAGTGGTTGAACACCGAGGGCTTAGGTGCATCTTTAACCGAATGAGCCGGAACTCTGATCTAGCACAAAACAACGCACGTATGTAATATAAACCTCACTTTTCATCGGTGACCGACCATCTTTGCAGTACTGTGAATGACGAAGATAAGCAAGCACACTAAGTCAGTTCGTGGTTATCATAGCCATCCTGGGGGAACTGCAACAAGCTGCTGTAGTGACGCTACTCGGATAAGCGGAGCTATCAACAGACTCAAGCGATCCGCTTGAAATGACCGAGGTATGATTAGGAGCAACCTTATCTCGTAACAACGCTTTTCCCTTTAAAATGTTTGCTATAGGGACCAACCATGCAATTTAACCGAATAAGCATGGTCTGCATGTTGTCCACATAAGAACTAGGCGAAGCCGTGTACTCAGTATCGATCAGCTTGCCGCCTGGCAGACGTTCTCTCTCCAAGCCCTCAGAACCCCCAAGTACTTCCTACAGAAGGCCCATCCACCGAGCGCCACTTGAGACGGGAAACACTCGGGACGGCTGTTTGTAAGTATGCACCAAGAAATCGAGTGTCAATGCTTAATTCTTTGTCACACTATGACACCCTTGACCGAGTCTAAAATCTGCTCGTATTTGACTCCCTCTTCGCAGAGCTATACGTTATAAGACCCATAAATGTCTTAGATGTGGTCAAGGCAAGACTAATGTTTCTCTGAGTGTTACATGTTCTGACACTTTTTAAAAAGTGTGAAAGACTGTTGGTAGGCTTCAATCGCGAGGCATCTTTTCAGTGCCACGTATGAAACGAAAATGTATGGTCAATTTAGACAACAATCTCTCATCACCCTTTTTAAAAAGAGTTGAGAGACTATATGAACTCGGATCTTTATTGCGATTAACTAATGTAAAGTTTAAAGCCACTTCTGGTTTCAACACGGGAACGTCATAACTAACCACAAAATCTCCATTGCCCATAGCTGAATAATCTGGTTCAGGCCGCTTGGACCCTTCAAAGTGTTGAGAGAACCTGGGAGGACACCGTGACAAGTTTTAAATCCGCTAGCCATTCCTCACGTCTATTATCGACGTCCGGTCCGCTACAAACTGATCACTTATCTCGTTTACCATTAGAAGATGGTATTCACGAAAAGTGAATCGGACGTCTGGCATATTCAGTAGAATACATGTCCTGGCAACTGAGCGGCCACTGTATCCGAAATTATATGGTAACAAATTGTCACATTCAGAAAATTGTTAACCCAGTGATTTAAGCAGTTATTATGGTATCGCTTTTCATATGCCTCCATGTTTTACTTCAGAGAGTGTTCGCCACGGTATTGTGGGGAAACAAATTGTATAAAAGAAAACCGGAGTTCCTCAAGTACAATTTTTAACTGGTTGCGCTATCTGGTTGTGTGCTTCTGCTATGCACATCTGATCGCGAACGCACTGTGCACAGCCATATTGCTTTGGTCTTCGCGGCAGAATTATCCCGGAGGCGTGGCACTGTATCAACTCAATCATTGGCCCCAACTTAACGCACGACAAGGTAAGTGAACATACCGAAGACAAATTGGCTATTATCAGGTTACACAACAAACACCAAATGAGCACACAGGGATTATCTTACCAACTTTCGTGTGGTATTACGTCATAACACAGGTATTTTTTTTTACACTTTTGTACTTATTCACTGGTTGATGGGGAACTCTGTTAGCTAATTCAAATGGAAATGCTAGTTAACTGACATAAACTAACAGGATCACTCGGGGTTTTGCATAAGTCACGTGGCAAAGGTAAGAAACCGGTAGATGTTGATAAAACGAAACCATGAACTGTCTGGGACCCAATCTTAATGTGCATAGTTTACAACGATCTCGAGAGAGACGTTATTAGCGATGGCGGCTCATTGGCTGGTTGTGATGTGTACGGGTAACATATATCATATGTTAAACTCCAAATTATGAACAATGTGCTGTTTTTCTTTTGATGTCACAACAAATTGGAGCATTTGACAATTGCACCAGTACTTAAGCTCATCTAGGGAGAAGCGTTGAATTGCAGTCCCAACTTGAGCCCACCATTTCTGTGTGCAAAAAAAGCTCATTGTGTGGCTCGTAGTTTTATTTTAGAATGTGGTTTTGCCACTCAGGATGCACAGAAAATGCTCGTGTAACAGACAAGTTCCCCGAAGGTTTTTTTTGGCGAAGACGGAAGCGATTCTGCAGATCCTACCAAAGATTTATCGTTTACAAAATCATGCATATGACACCTTCCTTTTTTTGAATTCTGTGACCAATTAGGTGGTTTTTAGGCTCTCCTCTGATTATGTTCAATTGTCAATTTTGAGCCGATGATCAAAACTTTTGTAATTTTCAAAATGAATTGTCTAAACTAGACAAGCGCCAGATGACTCACCAACCTAGTTATGGTCCAAAGCCACAACTGTTGTTTTCCCACATTGGTGAACGACACGTCCACCACAGGCAGGAATGCTTACGAAACGCATTTTGTCTGTAGGCTTTCGTGATTACGAAGGCCCATATAACCGCAGCTAGGCATTCAGGGGTACATCGGCCACTCACAAGGACGAGTGCGACGTTCAGTCAGGGTTTTAAAAAATCGTATCGACCGCCATAGAAAGATAATAGACATCTTCTCATCAACATTCGTGCAGTCGTACAACTAACACCTGTCTACGTTGCCATCATAAGTTCCGGTCTTATCGCTTTTGGTACAGTACCATGCATCTGCGTTGTTAATAAGCCAGCCGAGTAATATGGTTAGGCGGTTTTATGCTACCACATCTGCATCAAGTGAAACTGAGATTAACAAATAACCTTGGATCAGAGCCTTGTAATTCTTAGTTGATAAATTAACGTCCTGTATTGGGGATCACTGTGCAATTTCACGAGAACCACTTGAAGGGATTCAGGTATAAAAGCTTCAGGCTCGTCGAATTTGAGCTGACATATGCTTTAACTTAAGTTACGTAGCCAGGTTGAGCACTGGGAAGTTTCACATTCGAGTTCAGTTGTCCGCTTATCATTTTTCTGAAGTCCACTAAATTTTCAGGAATCAGACTACTTGAGTAGGATTCTCTTGAACAGTCTGCTTGACCACTTTTCACTTCACGAGCGTCGTAGCGAGTGACAAATGCGGTGTTACTCAGTGCTACCCAATAAACATTCCACGGCATTAACTTTATATGGCTTAATATTCAATACCTAATCCCATCACAAGTCAGCCCTATCTTCAGAATTCAGCCACTTGACGTAACCAACCGACATCACTAACCACTTTCAAAGAGTCGTTTAGTATTTGAAATAAGGAAAAACCGCGAACCCACTTTTGTCGTAAATTTAAGTTCACAAACGTGACTGCGTCAACCCATTGAACTCGATGTCCTAGTCGGCTGGATATTAGAAAACTAAGAATCGCATGCTACGATCGACAGTGCGTTGGGTCTGTTCCAGTAGGTCGTTTCTTGGTTCTTGTGGTTCGTGATTGAAACATTCAGTCAAACAAACTTATTTCTGCTCACCGTGGTAAGGGATTCGACGTTGGATAAATGTAGAAGGGCTGCCTTTAATCTTCAAATTGAACTCATGTACGATCGATAGAAGATTCTAGAGGTTAATATGTGTTGTTGATGAGTAGCAGGGGATTGTGGCTTTCATACAGATTGAATGTGTGTTGTCCCTAGTTTTCCGACGTCCCTCTCTGCGGGGGAATGGTAATAAAAAATAATCACCAATTTTGTCTAAACGAACACAGAATCTGCTAGCAATTTTAACACTGTCACGAGTTCTCGGGCAATAAATAAATCTCTTGCGCTAGTTGTTTCGGTAAGAACCATTGTCGCCCCTGGGGCTCATTTTATCAGCTGCGAACTAACCCAGTATTGTCTAAAGTAGACGAAATTCCGCATTTCGAGGATATCTCACAAAAAATCTAGTATATAATGATGAAAGGGTATTCAATCCGGATGACACCGATGTACGAAGGTTGCGCGACTACGCTTTTCTAAAGAAGGTTATGTACACCGCAATGGTTCGGTGGTATATCCACAATTGCTGGATGGTGAGCAAAACTCCAATCTCAGCGTTCGAAAACTAGAGGTTTTATTGTCTCATGTGCTTGTGACAGTTATTTTCCATCAAGGCACCGCTCTCCACGTACATATCCCGCGTTACGAATGTGTGCTCTTGGTGCGCGTATATCACGCTAAACTGGCTATTCTGTAATCCCCATTTATATGCGGTCGAATACCTGTTAACTCCACTTGCCCAAGATCTGCACAAAAATGTCGGATTGCGTGACTCTGTGACTGAGTTGGAAGCTGCCCTAAGATGATGGTGATGTATCTTTGCCCTGACTATCCTTATTATTGTGACAGCATTCTAAAGAGTTTTAGAGAGGTGTGTAAGCGGAACGGGAAGATCACTTACAAACTAGTGAACTTACAATTATCAGCAACTTTTCAAGATTACAAACATTCCATTTGTAATATTGTTGTGTATATTCGGTAGTAGTATTTTAGCCCCCAAATTGACCGCACTGAGTTTTACAAATATTTCTACGAAAACAGCGGGATTATACTTTTGTCGCGGACGTATATTTGGGCATATCTCAGTGTTGACTGGGGTTCTTATACACACTGTGAACAAGGCAAACCACTTATCAAAAATGAGAAAGTCAACTTGCTGATTGACGTAAATCCAAAATGAATCACACACCGGTTGACGGTATCTTAATAGAGGAATAGTTATCAAGGAAACTCCAAATTTTGTGGTTACACAGATACATAAGTGAAATCATTGACGCACACACCACAGATAAAAAGTTCGCCGAAGCTCCACGAAAGCGACGTTCCATCAGGATTCAATCTACGGACAATACAACATACCATAAGCCAACCAGATGGTCTGTGGACACACTGGACCCTCTCTGTGGGTCCCCAAGCGCTATTGTTTAAAAGGATACTTTGAATTACCCAGAACTCTACAGAACACACCAACGAAGTTACTGTAGCTCACGAATCTACCCTTGCATAAGGTTGTCCTTTTATTTATTTTGCTTTCCAGCCAGGATCTGTCATTGTTTCAATTGATTACGTCAGAGGTTTGGCTCATTTGTGCACAGACTACACTCGATAATATTGCTTACAAACAGGCTCGTGGTGTAGCTATACTGAATCAGTTGGGCCTGATCTCGGCTGAGGTTTTCCTAGGAACTGGCAAAAGACAAATCTCGTACTTAAATAACTGTAACATTATCTACAAACTACGCGTAAACCGTATACTGATTTTGCTGATGAGACTCAATCCAATTAATTTCACAGACTCTCTCCTCACCCAGATTTGGTGATCCCTTATCTACGGAAGTTGTCGATAGCTTACCTGTTTCAGATATCAAGTGAAGCCGATAAATTGTTTCATACACCGACCTATACTGCTACCTTGGCGAGGTGGTCGGGCTTGTGTACTCTTTTGATCCG
>LUCH01007018.1:0-18591 GCA_013368495.1 Paragonimus heterotremus
CTTGATACAACCAAGAAAGTTGCGGCGTGCAACTACCACTCTGGTACAGAGATTAATCGCCCGGAGAAACGGAACCATCAAAAAGCCGTGGCTTTCTACTTCCGTCTGTCACCCATTGAATGAACATGTGGATGCAGGCCTACCATTAGTAAACTCGCGATTATATAGCTGGGTGAACATATACAGTCAGGTGTGAGCTATTCAACAGACGATCATACATATGTGGTTGTATGCAGAATAGTGTGCTGAGGTTTGGACTAAGTGTTAGAGTAGCGATCCAGACAAAATTTGAACGTAGTGACTATCTTGGCACTCACGGTATGTTCTGGCAGAGAGTTCAAGGATCAGCTGACCCGAACCGAGAAGAAGCTGTACCCTACCTCAGTTTTGCTGTACTGACATTTCACTTTCAAGGAATGCCTTCTGGGTGGGCTAGTATCTGCACGAGAGAGTAGGGATCTACACGGATGGTTAGGGGTCTTCGTAATCATGTACCCTAATATTTGATCCCTCCACTGCCTGCGGTATTCCAGATAGAAGAGATTTAGCATGCGAAGCCGCTCAGTGTGGGGTTTTGCGCCCAACCCACGGGCTGCTTTTGTGACACACCTGTAAACAGTTTCCAGAATTAGTTTGTCCTTTGGTAAGTGAGGAGCCCAAACAAGGGTTCCCTGCTGGAAGTTAGGACGAATAAAACTGTTGTAAAAGTTATTGAAAAATGAACGCTCGAAGTTTCCAAACGAACGCTTCAGAAGCGCTAGCACGCTATCGGCTTTCTTGGCGTTTGCCTCAGTATTTGGAGAACTCGAGAGATTGTGTGTCACAACAGTGCCGAGGTCTTCTTTGTCTGTGACTTGGGGCGGTACTACGTCGAGGGAGTAAGGGATATTGTGTTCATGCCTGATACGCATAACTTTGCACTTGCTGGTATTGAGCTCAGTGCAGCTGGGTCTAGACCATTTATAAAACGAATTATTATAAGCCTGCAGGGCGCTCGCATAAGAGTAGTTACGCACAGGTCAGATTTTGATATCTTTGGCAAACAGTAGCAGTGGAGACGATACTTCGGATGGCAGACCATTGATGAAGATATAGAAGAGAATTGGCCCCAGGATGGAACCCTGTGAGACTCCGCAGGGGCCGAGTCTGACAGAAGATACAGAGGAACCCAGCCGCACACGGTAGGAACGGCTTGATAAATAAGATTTTAGCCAGCGGAGGTTACCCTCAACACCACAGCGATGATGCTTATCGAGTGACACATAATGATCCACCCGGTCAAAAGCCTTGGTAAAGTCAAGGTAAATAGATCGACCCCCTCTAACTTGTCGGCAGCGAAGGTCCGCTGGTCTACAGTTACCAGCAAGTTTGTGGCACATGAGCGGCCACGCAGGAAGCCGTGTTGCTCACTGCATAAGAAAGTTTGTGTTAAAAGATGCTTGGAGAATTCATCATGGACTAACGCTCCAAGGACCTTGGATGCGCATGACAGAAGGGCAGTCGGGCGATAGTTACAAGGCTGATTTCGCCGTCCGCTTTTGAAGATGGGAGTGATATTTGCCGATTTCCAGCTTTCGAGTACTGTTCCCACAACAGCTGACCGTGTAAACAGGACGCTCAGCGGGACAACTAACTGCGTACCCCCATGGACCAGGACCAGAGGAGATATACAGTCTGGTCCGGGAGAATTGGGTTCGATCCTCCGCAGTTTAATTAGCACGGCATCCGCTGTGGTATCTACTGTGGAGGTTTCTTCGAAAGTGTTAAAGCTTTCCGCCACGGGGCAGTTATACACGCCGTTAGTAAACACAGTACTCTGGAAGCCAGTAAGAAGTTCAGAAGCTTCACAATCTAAGCAAGTAAGCCATTGCGGGCCGGCTTTCTCGGGAACACTGGCTTTGGCTTTATAAAATTTTGAGACAAATTTGTACAGACGTTTATGATCACTGACAAATCGCCGAGTTAAACGTAGCTGGAAATCTAATCGACCTTCCCTGATTAGTTTGGTGCATCGCTTTTCAAGTTGTGCACACAAGTTACGATCATCTAGATATCCTGAAGTTCTGTACCGAGCCCATACTAGACGCTTAGCGTGGGTGAATTTCAACGTTCGGGACCGCAACTGCTGTTGCGGTTTCTGGCGGGTTGTAGAGTAGGGTGGTGTTAAACAATCTAACGCTTCGCAAGTGGTATTGGTGAAATGGTCGCAGATTTCCCCAACAGACACTGATGAGTTGAACTGATCCCATGAAGCAATAGCTAGGTACGCGTTGAGTGCTTCCACTCTAATTCTTTGGAAGTTCCTTCTTGAGACATTTGCTTTGGGAGTAAGCTCAGCACTACAAATGTAATCCAAGGTTATTGCGGCGTGGTCGATTAAGCCGGGCGGGGCATCCACGGTTAAGTTGTCTACCATTAGGTCCTCATTATTAGAGATGTAAACTACACGGAGAGGTGCGTGGCCATTGCGCCATCTTGTACAGTCGGTTACGTATTCGGTAAGTCCAGCAGCTGCAACTGAATCTAGAAATGTTGCAGGCATTGCATCAGTGGGGCCTTTGTACGAATAGGATTGAAAGTCAATTTGTGGCAGGATAACGTCTCCCATTGTTAGGATATGTGAGTATCCTAGGAAGAGGATACGGGTGAGTCTGGACAGGATCACCTCATCGCGGTCGGAGCGACAGCAGAGAAGCCGATATACTACGCCAGCTAACAATCTATCAGAGTTGGATAGTGCAGTGGAGCACCAGACAGATTCCAGAACAGCAGTGAGTATTGAGCGAGGGAAGGGGGTAGCCTTAGGCGAGTTGCCGATATAAAGGGCAACACCACCTCCTCTGTCCTTTGTTCTATCACTTCAAAAAACCTGCATATCTGTTGTATCGGTCTCAGAACCAAGATGGTTTGCTGAGAGCCATGATTCAGTGATTCCGACAATAAAGAAGTCATTCGCGAAGCAAAGCACACGTTTTTCACCAGGTTTGCTGATCAGGCTTTGGGCGCTGGCATAAGCACATTTGACGGTATTTACTGTGAATTAGTACAGGTCACCGGAGCCGGTAATAGACTGGATTTTTCGGGGGATGCTGGTCATATCGGCAGGGTTATCGCCAACTCGGACTGGACCGGCTGGTGGACGTTATTTTCAGAGATTTCAGGTAAACTGAGGGAATGACTAACCGAACAGCTCACGCTAGGTTGTCAGCTCGCAACTTTTTGCGTTCATCTTTGAGACGATCAGGGTGGAAGTGTGTGCTTCCTGGGATTCGATGGTGCTCGTGTCGAAAACGTTCTACTATATATGCAACTTTCTCAGGGGCAGTCAGTAATTTTCAGGAGCCTTGTCAGGGAATCAGCTGTGGTCAAGCCAGTACGGGGGATGTGCACTATGTTCTGCAGGAGCATATTTTCTAGCCTTAGGGCAGATGCAAGAAATTTCCATCGATTGACATCGTGCGCAGTGTTGTTCCCACACATATCAGGCACATTTCCGATAATAACGTTTCAGGAACGATTAACAGCTACGGCATTTTTCGTTGCTTGATGCCTCTGTTGTCGTTCGGTTCGAGGTATTATTACGGACGCGTTCCCGTTGTCGTAGGTTGTCTATGTGCTCTGTCCTAAAGCCTGCTTATTCGTTTTATCAGCCGTTAGTAATCTGATTAAGTTGGATCAATAGGTTTCTGCTTTCTGATTAGTTGTTTGTCAGGTTGGTCATGTCTGTGGGTGAAATGACGTTCGTTTCGGTCACCCACTGAGTGGCAGGAATCCAATGTACGCCCTCGAACCTCGTGTCCCGATTTCGCAAGGCTAGTCGGGTTGTAATAGGTACCTCAAAATATATTGAGGCGCCGCCATAGGAGCGATGTTTAAGGGCTGCTAGGGGAACCTCCCCGGTTTCTGAGGAACTTTTAAGGGAAACCCGTAATAACCGCAGTTTGTTGACATGCGATGAGTCGGGCTTCCTTGCGAGGCTGATGATGGAGGTAGGACATCGAGGAATGATTTGCATTTGAACACAGAGGGCGAGCCAAAGCTGGCCGCCATGTTCGTTGCGAAGTTGGCGAGACGAGTCAATGCACTCTGACAGGTCCTGCACTATAACGGAGTCTGATTGGGCAGCAGAATATTTGGTTTTTGCGACAGGCATGCTAGTACCAATTGCGCGTGACAGTTCCTGGGTACCGGCAACCGCTGGCGCACACTGTCTTTTTTTATCTCTTTATTTGCGTTCAGTCGGTGTTGTCACATCCTGAGCAAGGTGGTGCTCGCTGGCGCCGGCGGTGACATCATGAAGCGTGCTGCCGGCCCGCCAGCCTTGGCCATCGAAGTGCCGGTGGTGCCTGCTTGACCAGGAAATAGCTTCACGAAGGCACGAGAGCTAACACAGTTGAGTTCAATGCAGTCTAGATTGGCTGCGATGAGTGCGTGGTACAGCTCTGAAGAAACTCTAAGGCAGGAAATTTGAAACCACGTATTACAGCCAAAGCAATGAAGCGCATGGTCCTTTCCGCGGACAAACTTGGTGCACAAGCTGCAAGTGGGTCGTTCGACCATTTTGCGACAAAGGTGAGTCGCTGTGGCCGAGAGATGGAAGGCAAGCTATGGCAGCACCTAAGTGATGTGCCATACGACATTGGTGGTGTAACATGTGGTTAGTCTATAGTTGAGTACTGTACTTTTACAGAACCAAAAACCAAAAGAACAACACTTATCTTGTAACAGGCAAGCCAGACGCTCTCGCCTCGTGTACCCGTTACACTGGTAAGCCAACTTTGAACAACGTGAAGTCACCAGGGGACAGCGTTCTTCTGAAGTAAGGGTTCCAACGATAGTCCTGTAAAAAGAGGCAATAGGAACGAGCGGGAGCCAAAGGGCCAGCAAGAAAAGCGCACGACTTACACAATGGAAAACAAAAATGGCGCCAACAAAACGGCAGTACGATGTGCCACAATCTTTAAATCCAAATCGCGCGCCGCTGGTTTCACTGGTTTCTTGCGGAGCTAGAAAGTATAAAACTTGTGTAGTATCCCCGCTTGCAAATATTTCCGCAAGGTTCAGTAGTACGGAGTGTGTGATTTCACAACAGATTCTATCTCTGTTTGGTTGTTATCCGTCCGTAACGACCACATGAACTGCTGAAATAGTAGGAGTATGTGAAGTGCGTTGAGTGTTGAAACAAGTAACAGCAGTCGGACACCTAGGGAAGTTGTACCGTTTTGTTGTATATCAATGGAAGACTATGCGGAAAATGCATAGAAAAGTGAGCAAGGTGGGAGAGGAAGGAAATGATAGCAGTGTGGGTACATGGGGCTATGCGTGCCCGACTGTCGACAGCTAGTTTGGGATACTCCTGTCATCTAGTTGCCCCTTGAATGAATCGACTGACATTCCCATGACAATCGTCGCCGGAAGTGCGTTCCATGTCGAACAGACTCGTACAGCAAAACTATGCCGTCTGCATAAAAGGCTACTATGTGGTATTGGGGTCTTGTAACTATGGTCCTTGAGACTAACCATATCGGCCAGTGTAGGAGATTTTTTTGGGGGTGATTCGGAGAGCATAAGATTTTGTGTGTTAATATAAGGTCGGCCTTCAGACACCTGTAGGCTGGGGGGAATAGTTCCAGCTTCGACAGACGTTCTTCACACGACAAAGAAAATAATCCCTCAACCCGCTTAATAGCCTGTTTCTGAGTAGCCTCCGGAGCAGTGACGTCTTTCGTCAAGTACGGCGCGCATGCCTGGGTGTTGACTTCCAGCAATGGCCTTACCAGCTTGCTGTAGATACGTGAGAATCTGTCGACTGGGAAACTCCCAAGAATCCCACTAAGTATAGCTAACCTGCTGCTAGTTTCCTTTATCAACAGCGTAGTTCTAGTACTTGGGGAGAGATCTGATGTAACAACGGTCCCTAGGTTGCGCTCCGGGTGGACAGTGGCTAGGGTGGCATAACTGATGCGATATGTTCTAGCTGTGTGATGACGAGCGTGCATAATCTTCGACTTAGACGTGTTGAAGGGCAATGGATTCGGCACGGACCATAGATGCAGAGTACCTAGGTCTCTTTGGGAGTCTTCAGCATCTCCAACGCTGGGTAAGGCGCGCCATGGTTTTGTATCGTCAGCATACATCACAACTGAAGAGTTGTTCACGCCTGAGAGTCCGTTAAGGTGGATTAAGAATAATAGCTGACCCAGTATGGAGTCTTAGTACAACAGTCGTGACGTTGAACGACCTGGGTAGCTCGCCATTAACTCTGACTGTGTAAGTCCGACAGGATATGTATTGTTTGATCCAAATACAAGACTCACAACATTAGCCCACATCGTTCAATTTGTTCAGCGATATTCTGTGATTAACTTTTTTGAACGCCTTCGTGAAAACTAAAAAACAACTGGTAGGTGTTCTTCGGCAGCTTATCTCCGGGGCTTTTTGTCAGCGGTTACTGTTGGGTTGGTCGTGCATGAGTGACCGTTTCTTAAGCCATGCCGCTCTGGTGTTAACAGTGAGTGAGTATTTAAATAGTTTCTTACGAAACCGTCCACCATACCTTCCACCAATTTTGACACGTTTGATAGCAGAGCAATCGGTTTGAAGGTACTGACGTTTGTTAGATCTCCACTCCTGTAGACGGGTGGGATGACGCCTTGCCTTCAAGTGGCTGTAGTACAAACAGTACAACATGGGTGTTAAAACAGACAGTCAAGCGGTTTCGCCAGCTCATCTGTGCATTATTTCAGCATTTTTGGGGTTATATCGTCAAGCCCAGGGGATTTATCGACGCGCAGCGGGGTATCTTGGCGCGCACGTTAGCCAGGCTAAGGTTAGGAGATGAATCCTGGGAACGGTAAGGACAGAAAATCGTGGTGGTCAATGGTTTAGACTGGTTCAGTTCGGATTACAAGTTTTGAGTCTAGTAGTCGGTTTATGTCCAGTTTCTTGCAACAGTGGGCTCCGATGATCCCGCCTTGCTGCGACAAATGGCAAAGAAAAATTTTCCTTCAACAATTTTTGCAATTTTTCGGCGGTATTGTCAAGTCCTCGTTAGGAGTATACGAGAAATCCCTTGAATGTCAAGGGCTGAATGATTGGAGTGAGTGGCACTGGGATCACTTTCGGCATTCATGTTATGCTGAGATTAATAGACAGGATGAAAGCTGTTGCTGGTGCTACCATAATCTCCGCCAGACTCCTGAACAACAGGAAAAAACGTCCTGGTTACGATAAAAGAAAAACAACTATTTGGGGGACAGAAATCCAAATAAGGAATTTCTGCGCAAACTGTCTGTGTCTGGTAAAAAAGAAGAGCTGAGAGTCACAACGAAGACGCAGACGAAGAAAAGAGATACGGCTGTCATCGCGTCAGGTGGATCTCATTCACTTTATCGTCACCCGAGGTTCGAACATAATGCCAGCCAATAATCACCAACCCTGTGTTTGTAGATAGTAACCGTGATAGCCAATGCCACCTCGGACGGTAATTTGTTTCATATGTTCACAACTTTACATGAGAAAAAGTTAGCCCAGATTTGAGTCTTAACTCTTTCCAATATAATCTACAACTCGTGCCCTCTAAGCGACGAATTTTTGCCGCGAGTAAACAGCTGTTCTGCTGCCTCGGACAATCCGCTCGGGATCCTGAAGAATTCTGCGAGATCCCCCTTCCGTCTTCTGTTTTGGCAGAAGAAATGAAGGTGCTTAAGCCTGCCTGAGTGATTCGTTCCCAGAAGTTCTCCGAAGAACTTCGTGAACCGACGTTGCACCATTTTTGGACCTTAGCATCCTTGACAAAATGGAGACATCAGGCCTGTACACAGTGTTTTAGATGTGGTATCACGTGAGCCTTATATAAGGACGCAAGGATGCTGGGTTTCTTTGAGGCCACCGTCTTCACAAGTTGGTGGCCCCCAGTTTGCTTTACGGACTGCAACATACGCTAGGTTGACACCTTGAAGTCTCTAGCGACCTGAATTTCCAGGTCCTTTATCTCAGTAGCTTTCTAAAGGGGCACACATTGATCAGACCTCATATCCTTCTAAGAGGTTCCTCGGTCTGGACCCACGTTAGGTGTCTACATTTTGCAACATTTAACGGAAGTTTCTATTCAACTGTCCACTGGTGATTTTCATCGAGTTCTTGTTGCATAAAAGACTCGATCGAGTGTCCCACGAGTTTCACATTATCCGCGAACATGTATCAGGGACCGCTGATCCTCTTCGCCAAATCAGTTATGTATGTCAAGAACAGCAGGGGACTCAAAACGGACCCTTGTGGAACTCCACTGTCGGCATATGCAGCGTGTGATCTGGAGCCATCCACCTGCGCATAGAAACTCTTATTCCACAGGAACGTCCTCACCAATGCTAAAACACTAGGAAGTATGATGAACACTCCCAATGTCAACATTGTTAGTCTGTGGTTTACGAACTCGAACAACTTTCCAAAGTCTAAGTAGCAGACCTCAGCTTAATATCTCCTTTCAAGCTGCGAGGCGGTCTCATCCGAGAAAGCTAGTAGGTTAAAAAGTCAAGATATCTTACTTACAAAGCCATGCTGCTGAGTCGTCACCAGTCTACACTTAGTGGGGTGCTGCACTATTTTTCTCGTCAAGATCCGTCTGAGCGCTTTCAAGACAGTTTACTTAAGATACACAGACCTGTAGCTTGAGGCCTGTTCCCTACTGCCTCTTTTGTGTATCGATATAGAGGCGAGTACCTTTCATTCCGCAGGTAGTTTCGCTCCACCAAGTGATCTGTTAAATACCCCAGCCACATGACCGGCTAATTCCTCAGGAAGTGGTCCCAGAATTGTCGGGGGCATGTCATCTGGTCCCGCTGCTTTTATAACATTTGGCCTGGCCAACTAACCCCACACCTCCCGGGCAGTGACTATCGCTTTCCCTATAAGGGGTACATCAGGCACAACGTTTGCGCGCGTTGACCTGCCATCATCCTCAGTATGCACCTTTTCAAGAGTTCACTTCGGTTCAGTTCGATTCAAGTCAGTTCGGCTCCGTCCACTTTCCAGAACGAAGCGATCTGAGCCGCAAACTGTTGAGTTCCCTGCACCAGTGAGTTCATGAGGACGCCCAGTGCTACGATGATGAGAAAAGAGGTTCTCCACTACCATGAGCAGTCGGTTTTAACTGCAATGTAATCCAATGCACGTGACAAGTGAAGGGCAGGAGTCAGAATGTCCGGGCTTTCTCGCCGAGAAGCCAGAAACCTTCAACGTTTCGAATTCAGGATTCCTTATATCACCGTATGTTGTTTCCTTGCGACTCCGCTATGGCAGAGGAAAGCAGCACCAGTAGGAGTATACGCCTAAAGAACTGGCATCAGTATTCGTGAGAAGTAACAAGCACATGAGAACGCTCCAGCTAGCGGACTGAAGATGTGCATCCACACTTGTCCATGTCCGACCATACGTACTATCGCACATCCATGCTCATTAGTGCGTAGCCACACCTTCTAGCGAATACACCCTCTGCACGCCAGCACGCATGTGTACACAACACACCTGCATTCCTGCAGGCTTGCACACATAGAGTCGCTGATTCGGTGTTGCCATCCCCTGGACAGTTCGAGCCCAACGTAACTGGTAAACAGCAATAAGGCAGATTCCTAGTTCAGTTCAGTTCAGTTCAGTTCAGTTCTGATCACAGGACTTGAGGCTAGTAGCCGGTTGATGTCCAGTTTCTTGCACCAGTGAACTCAGATGATCCCACCGTGCTGCGACAAATGGAGAAGAAAAGCTTCCCTTCAACAGTGTTTTGGAATCTTTAGGGGCATGTAGAACACAGTAGATTGTTGAAAGAGCATCGATAATTTCTCTGGTCAAATCCTCAACATGACCATGCAAGCAATCTATCGGGTGTCAGCGGTTGAATGATGGGGGGAAGCGGGATTGGAATCACCGTCAGCAATCGTGGCATACTCGGATCAGAATACAGGATCAAAGCCAATGCTGGTGCTACCATATCTCAATCAGACTCCTGAGTTCTTCTTAGGATGCACGTCCGCAAACACCTGTTGAGTTCGGCATTGGCAGATCAGAGTTAGTAGTATAATCATTCTATTGTAATGTACACAGTTTTAAACAGCTTAACGTTACTCGCAAAAGTAGCGCATACTTGAATGGTTCGAAAGCATTGTGGAGGGTAGACATATCTTATTGCACAAATACAAGGGAAAAAAGTAAAAATAACATGCATAAGTGTCAAGGTAGCAGCTCTCGTGCTCAACAAAGGCGAACTTTCACAGGGTAGATACTATCTCAGGGAAGGACCAGGGGTCTAGCTAACAGTGCTCCGCAACGCGTCCTTTGTTGTATGGGATGCCCCTGTCTTTTGCCTATTTTTCCTCAGTTTTTAAAATTGTGACCTGGTGTATATAGGCCAACCCAGTCAGCTCCTGCTAGATATCCTGAGCTGCAGGGGACGGGGGGAGTGATTCCTGGTCAACTCATCTCCCCAGTTACGACCGCTAATCTGGAACACAAGAACAGAAAAGTAATCGTTACCCCGGAGAAAACCAAAGACTATCACTTTGTCATTGCCACGCCCTGGCCATGAGGTCAAACTTTTCTAGTGGTGGCATATTTGGAACGCTGTTAGAACCCAGCAGCAACTCGACTACGAACCTTAAGTCACAGCTCTAGGAAATGGGGTGGATGGTTGGGTGAAAGTGATGGATGCAGCAAAGGGGAATAGGAATTAAGAATAAGAAAAACGACGCTGAAGCTTGCGTGAATCTTGCTAACAGATCTATTCAGTTCTTCCTGAACCATTCTTTCGAACTGTAATTAGGCAAACTCTGCGGTTCCGCTTACTGTACCTCTGCGCCACATAACGATTAGCTGTTCGTTTTTAACATTTATTCATACACTTACGCATGTAGACATACGTCCTTACACGTGCTGACCTGTAAAAATATACACACTCATTTGACAGCGCAAGTTAATCACTCGGTGATACTCAAAAATATGCAGCCGGACAGACGGCAAACTACGATCATACTTCAAACAAGCATACAATGATGATACAAGGAGTATGTCATGCCACGGAATGAACGCTCCAGTTTCTCATCCAGTTTTCTCTCGAACGAATCGACCGAAGGAGCCTGGACCATATACCGGGGTTACCAGAGCTAATCATTCTGTCCATGAAGACCTCGGCTCCGATAGACTTATGAACAGGTGGCTTTCCCAGATACAACTGCTGACCTCTTAGGCGTGGCGTTTCTCTTGAGGGCTACCAAAAAAGGCTGAATATTACAGTGGTTTTGGTTATTAATACACGAGTTTGAAGTTGGAGACCCAGTTCACCCGGTTCCAGTTAGTTTACTTGTCTTGCAATCCAAAGGACATCCGTCAATCCGAAAGATAATCACTAAAACGGGGTGTAGCATCGCTCTTGGGGAGTACTGCAAATAAAGAAGCCCAGTAAGATAACGGTTTTAACTAGGTTTCGAGCAAACGGGAACCTAGCAGCATCTTAAACGACTCATGGAGAAGTCAATGACTTCGGAAGGAAGGCAGTTCCAGTGAATTACAACACTGCAAGATAAGAAATGCCGTCTACAGGGGGCCTAAGGATGGAGCTTGGAGAACTCCTCGTTAATACGCTCCTGGCTGTTATCAGCTACTAAGATCAAAAGACTTCGATATGTCCTAAGTTAAAGAAGAGCGTGTAGAAATTAAGTCACCGCGGACTCGTTGAAATTCAAGCGGCCGCATATCAATTATTTCAAATAGAGACTCATAAATCACACGCCGTGTACCAGTGGCTAGCTTGGCAGACTCGTACTGAACATACTCAGTAGCCTGTGCGTCCTTCACTAAAAATTACTCGAGACTTGACCGGCGTACTGCAGCCGCGTTTGTTTTAATAAACCCCTTAACATATCTGAAACACCTCTTAACATAGCTTGGAAATGTCAGTTTTATCACTCCGAGGGTTGCGAACCTCTTTTCAGTGGTCATCTCACGAGGATGATGAGCAAAAGAAAAATCTGGTGACATCTAGATCTTTCTTCAGTTTGATCTTCGTAAATCCCACTTCGCTGAGTGCGTTGCAAAATGCGAGAGTATTACCAGAATCCTCAGCGCGTGAGGTGTGCACACATACTATCGTTTAGTGGGAGGCGACAATCGTCTGACCATTGCTTAATGGCGCACCGACCCATCTGCAGTGCACTGGGGTCACAAACATTCCGGAATTTTAGGTCACCGGCGTAGAGGAGAGTGCCGCTGAAGATGATGTCCGGAAGGTCTTTGAGGTAAAAATAGAAAAGGACCAGCAACTGACTCTGGAGGAACTCCACAGAGAACAAGGAGGGAGATGAAAGATCTCGCCTGGCTTCAAATTTCAAATTTCTGTTATGTAGAAAGAGGGCAATCCAACAACGAACCTCTCGTTGGATGTCGTAAGTTTATAGCTTGTATTGTAGATGACCGTGTTCCACACGGTCAGATGTATTGGCGAAGCCAGAGATAATAGCGTTTGAAATGAGGCCACTGTCTTTAGCCTCCGCCAGACTGTCCTTGAAGTCAAACATATCTGCAACGCGTGACCGTTTAGCAAATGAGCCACGCTGCGCGAAGTAAAGAAGACTATTATCCAGCAAATACTCATTGTCGACGCGCTTTAACAGGCGCTCCAATATTCTGCATGGGATGCTACTAAGGCTCAATGCCCCGTCGGACGGTCACAGAGGGGTAGCTGAAGGCACAATCTTCCTTAGTGGACGCAAATATTTAAATAAGAATTTTTTGTTTACCTGAGCCTGTAATGACTTTAATTTGTAACTGAACACTGTGATACTGCTGTTTAACCGCATGAGTAGTCACGCGGTACTTGATACGGATCACATTACAACTTCGTTAGTTCGCCCGCTGTGTTATTGCTCCTACACAGAACCTGGGTCTGGCTCCGTGCTAGTTACAAAGCCGATTACTATGGTCTACGTCTAACTGCTACGGAATCCTCAGAAGAACCTCTTCTTGTACGAGCTTAGTGTGCTCGCGAATTTTTCGCTTACACTTATTTCGAAAGGTTGGAAATTCCCCCACGTCCCGAGAAGTGTCTATAATTTTATGCTGCGCGGGGGAACCAGAATGGCCATGGATGATGCGACGTATTCTACACCAAAGAGGTAAACAAGAAGAGAAAGGGCACTGCTTACGCGGCATGTGCGAATGATACGCCTTCTGACGTACGTTTCGAAACGCATGGTAATTCAGATCCACAGAGTCATAACCAAGTAGGACTGAACCGAGACAGCTTCTCAGGCCGTAAAAATGAGCCCTATAGAAGTTTCGAAGTGTGGACCTTCTCGCTGGCTGTTATAGACAGTAGCAAATAAGATCAAAAGTCGGTAATGAGTGGCCACTGTTTTCAGGTGGCGGTTTGATGACCACTCTATGCACTGGGCGACTCTTGTCCTTAATAATTAGGCCGAGCGGAAAAGGGATTTGACCAGGACGATGGCTCGTCTGGAAGCCGATGTGATGTGTTCACGCTTTCCATCGTATCAGCGTCGACAAAGACGCCGTAATCCGCTACATATATAGTATCGATTGCCAAGCGACTTTGGGTATGTTGAAGCCACCCCCAACAAGTGGATGTGAAAAATGCCTTAATCTTAGTTAGTGTTGCAGACTTCCAAGAATGACGTCACCATCCGAAGTGCTCACTGAGGAAGGAAGATATACAGTCACCACTAGAAATATATTCTGGCCGCGCAATACTAGAGGTGGCTACGGATAATCACGTTTATCAAAGAACTGGAGGTTATCAGTGATTATGGGTGTCAAGAAGCTCTGGATAGAGGAACTCACGCAGCCTCCATTTTTCAACGGGAGGAGTTGGCATGGTAGTTGGAGTACTCAGGGAAGTTCAGTCTACTTTCACTGACGTCCACAGAAGACCAGTTCTCGAAAGATCGATCACGTGGTGAGCTGCATCGTGAGTTAGTTAACCGATTTCTGACAACTTAAGAAATCAGCTCAGACATTCCGAATACATGCCACTGGAGGCTAATTACTGGTTTGGCCGAGAGGAAGAAACGGAAGGACGCGTGAAGGAGCTTGAGGAAAGAAGGTAGTAAATAAAGTAGAAGAAGCGGGTGACATGCTCATTGTAATTGCAATTTTCTGCTCGATGGCTTCGAGATTACTCTTGGAATACAGCAGGCCCTTCGTACTAGTGCAGTGGAGTTCAGCGATCGTATTATAATACTGATACCGCGGCTATTCAGTAGCAGGTGCAGGGCATATTTTTTGACAACGTACAATCCACAAGAAGACTGCAGGAAGGATAATCAAAGTGCAGCATCACCCATAACAGTCCCTGCTACTCAATGGAACTGAGCACTGACATCTGTGGTAGCCGAGACTGTCTGAGGCCGAATACTGCGTGCAAATGAGTGGTTTTGTGACAGGTTTGGTTTAAATGCGTAACCTGTGTATTGCTTTGTCGAATAAATAACCCTTGTGCTATCCGCGTTCTTGGATCACAACACTAGCTTGTGAGTGAGTAAGCACTCATATAGGATAAACAACCTGCTTCGGGTGTGCCGCGGTTAATGCCACTTCGGATATATCCTTCAGTAGAATCGTCGGAAGGAGATTCGCTGCTGTTCAACCCGGAGGATTTGCGTTGGTTGTTGCACAACGGTAGGTTTTGACCGAGCCAAACTTCAGTCTACCAGATAGGCACGTTAGAAGACCTACGTGAGTTGTTACGTAGGAGCAGGAACTAACGAGGAACTACGGCCTTTGGTTTCACGTGAAGCTTAGGGTCAGCCCTGATATGTGCCGTGGTTTGTCCACTTGATACTACTTCTACGGTTCCTGTAAAGATCGATCAGGTGAGTCGCAGATCACAACGGACTGCACAATTTCAAGTAGAGAATTACGCCAAGTACTGCCCTGGTGCTTAGCTTGACAAGTAACGTGACGAAAAGACCAAGGTACCTTTGTGAGAACTTGGAGCGCAATCTGCTCGCGGTAACTAGACCGGTTAGATCTGGAGAGGAGAATTTACCCAGAACCAACCTGTCCCGGTCACCTGGACAAAATGTCGGAGGGAATTGTTAACATAACACCACTATTCTCTCTCGGCTTGCTCGACCATCGGGGTTAACAGCAACCTCCTCTGTCTAGCCCGTACAGAGCGCCACTTCCCCTTTGCCGGAGCAAAAAGGGAAGGTCACATGCTCACCTGTGAGGCCGGTTTTGCTGTCATATCCGAGACCGCGTGCTAAGTATACTCCAAAGCCTTTTCCACAGAATCAGATTTTTCATCCTCCTCTCCGATTTCTGCGGATGTTCCTCATGAGTCACTGCTTCGTCCTGTTTGGTTTCTCATCTATATCAACGACCCTCCGCACAATACCCCCAACAACACTTCTGTACGCAAGTGATCTAAACATCTGGAATGTCACTGGTCCCAGTACGCTTCAGATCGATTCTGAAGCGATTAGGCAGTGATCAAACGATCGTGGTCCGTCTCAAACAATGATAAATGCGCACACATATCACTTGATGGAGATTCTAGCGATGACTTCTCGATCTATAGTGCGTTCAGCCCAGGAGATACCGTGAAGATCAACGTGAAGAAATATGTGGGCGTGTGGTTATCGTCTGACTTATCCTACACGCATCACCATTGGATGGCGGTGAAGAAGGGATTTGCCGCTCGTATGGTGATTAAGGCCATATTTTTTTCTTTTCATGCGTCATATTCGGGTCTTCCTTGGGTAGCAGTTCTTTTCACATGGGATTTTCAACCGTCGAAACAGCCTCCTTTTAGAGATTGTTAGCAGCTCTTCTAGAGATCGCTTTAAAGCATTGTTTGGTTCTCATTTACTCAAAAAATTTTATGCTAGTATTCATGCTGTTCCTAGTATTTGCTGTGATCCTCAGAGGGGTGCTACACCTTGTTTTCAATGTCTGCTTTTCAGGGCATCAGACACTCGCTTGACAATGAACAAGAAAACCCGGCTGGATCCGGGTACCCTAGGCTTCTGCCTTGAATCTGTGTCTCAATCGCTTAATTGCCCAAGGTAACACCGTATATCCTTCCATTATAATCCTAATCTGAATTCGGTGTTCGTTATCTCTCTGCGACTTGTTCGTGGACGGCTCTGTCTTAACAACTTTTCAAGACGACGCCCTTTTTTCTACTCAGAGCCAAGTCCTAATTAGAGTTGAGGCACTAAACAGCCTTCATCAGAAATACCCCTTGTTAAGGAATCTCGGCTAATCTGTGCTCTTAGACTACCACAACCAAATAAAAGTTCTCAACTTGCCCTTCTGGTTTTCCAAGCTTTTTTTACATTAGCTTTAATCAACACCGCGTTGTTGTCCTCAACCCATTTTACACCAAACAGTTTTCTTCAAGTGACTCTGTTTTTGGAGGAACATCTAGTTTTGTCTGAAAACTGAGAGCCCTTTTGTTTTCTAATTCGATGGCCGAAACTGGCGATTGATTGCGCTTAGCAGCTCCTCTCTAGGAGTTTCTTTTAAGTTGCCTCCATTTAATTTTTTCACCCACTTGGGATGTTCCACATTGACAATGGGGTTATTTGTCTTTCTCTTCATCATTTGTCACCGTCTGTCCTGTCACACACCACAATGGGCAGAAATGGCAAGGCGCTACCCCACGAAGCTCATCCTGGATAAAATCGGTATGCAAAACAGCACAAACGTGGAGTTTGCTCACACCTGATTAGCAACGCCGCAGCAGCCCTTCGTAAACCACATGCATTTCACAAGTCCACTTCGACAGGCTGTCACACAACCAGTGGTGCTCTTTCGCACACTCATCACACAGAGATCCCGGCATCTACCTCCGAGTAACACGCAGTTGTACCAATCACCAATTTTCGGGTTACCAACCCGAATATCCCTTCCATTAATTTTCATTGGTTTTAGTTTTGGTTAGAGAAGACAAATGACCAAAGTGAATAATTTTACTGCAAAATGAGGACCAAGTGCACCGGCGTATACGAAGTGTTGATTCTGGCCAGAATCAATGAAAGTTATGTTCGGAATCGTAACAGTGAAACTGAGAGCGCGATGGCAAAACGTTCGCCAGGAGGCCCGAACCACCGAACTTTCACACTTGTCCCCGCGGCATTATCGACCGGTTACGCGGCCACAACCGGTGACCGGCAGTACGTCAACCCCAGTTACTCCTGAAAATTTACCCCATTGGTCGAACTACCGTTCTGTAGATTCTTCATAAATGTCTCCATTGGTTTATTACATTAAATATTGGCCAAATGTCCCTCACGTAGTTTCATGTAACATATTCTAAATTAGTATTACGAATTATCGTCAGAACTCCCCATTTTTCTTTATTTTTTCCAGTCTCACTGAATTGCCTACTCCACCGCATTGCTGACTAATACTTGCTGACAGTTAAGTTCCGTGCCGAGAGCTCACTTTGTTGTAGGTTGCATGGTTTACCAACTGTTGGTTAGTTGTGTACAGAGCCAGTTTGATGCGGATAAACATATAATATTCTGTCTTGTCCTGCCCCGAATCAAGAGGGTTACAGCTTCTCCGATAGATTGCGTATAGCCATGAATCCCGACTTATTCTTCACGTAGTTTACTTGGACAGAATAAGCTAACACCGCGATTTTGATGAATCTTCCCCCCTCCACCACGCTTTGTGGCGTCCAGATATACCTTCTCGGGTGATCCGAAGATAATACCGCGCTTTCCCAGTTGTGCTTCAATTTATATGCAGAAAAATGGTCTTTTTGAAGAAGTGAGCAGGGTGTAGTGGCCCTCCATGAGGCCGGTACACTTAAAGTGGTAGCAGTATAGGCACGTCTGGCACTACATACCGTTACGAACAGTCATGCGGCAGCCGAATCGGCCACGAACGCTCCACACCTCCGATCCGCTCATGCGCTTCGAACATTTTACAGAAATTTCAAGCAGAAACAACCACGGATCCCGTTGATGAATGGCTGTGTTGGAAACCTGAGCTTTATTCTAATCAATACAACCGCATGCCAGTCGTCGATGTGGAGTGTCAGCGGGAGCTCCAGCCGAATTTCAATATTCAAACAAGCGTCAGCCTGGCTGAGTGGTCTTACCAACAACAGTGGCTAGACAGTGTTATTCTGTGGAATGTAGTCTACAATGTTGTGGATGACGCGGACCCATTATGCAGCCACCAGTAAAGCTGCGATTCATATTAACTTCGATGTTAGTGGTTTGTAGTAAATTTGCATTCACAAGGTAATGTGACCAGGCACGGTGGTACTAGTAGGGCAAGTCTAACGTCTCAGGAAGTTCAAAATTTTGGGGACGTCTAAAATGATTCCCCTACAAAGCAACTGAAGTATTGAGTATCACTCCGCCAGAAGTTCAAACATCTTGCCAGTTCACAAAATAGACCGGTATTCCAAGTTTCGGGTACGGCCATCATTTGGAGTTTGCACGCCCGGAGTTACGGCATGCTCAAAAGATTCTGCCTACCAGTTTCTGTAATTAGGGTCGAGGTCACGTCAGCCGAATTGTGTTTTGGCGCAAGGGGATAGGGTACAATATTCGCCGTCTAAAG
>LUCH01007019.1:0-11066 GCA_013368495.1 Paragonimus heterotremus
CAACATAGTTGAGTTTGGGTGCGTTGAAGTCACCCATAATGAGAAGATGGGAGTAAGGTCAGTATCGAAACGATCAGGACGCAGGATACAATCAACCATTTTGCAAGTTGAATAAATCGTGTCGATTCGAAACGTACGTTCAACAGATAGATACTGAGAGAGAATGTGAGTTGTCAGAACGATAGACTTTGTACAACTTATAGACAAGCCGTATAGCTGCAATGCAAAATATGGAACGTGATGGGTGATGAATACTGCAAACGAATGAAAAGATACGAGCGCACAGCATGGGTAGGGCTTGAAACTGAAAATGCTGATGATGGCCATTGCCGACAGCTAGTTTGAGAACTCGCTAGAGTTAGTAGACACATCCTGTTCCAAAAACCGTCTGTTCTTTGCAAGGGAAGTTCCTAAGCCCTCTTCTCATTTGCCGCCTAGTTATAAAAAAAATGGGCTGAAAAGTTATCAGGACCAATATGTGAACTTTCCAGTCGATCTCGTCGAAAGAGTAAGCTTCTAGAAGTATATTAGGTGTAATGGCTGTGGTCGCAATGATGCCTGTATTTATAGACCGGCTGAATTATTGGTTGCCACAAAGATCGTGGACCGTTTGATTGACGGTCAGTTACGTAAGCGTTTCGTTCGCCTCACACTTTTGTCTGAAGATCGACATGGATTTCGAAGAGGATTCTGGTGTGATATTAGTCTACTTGCCACTAGAGAAGATTGGACAAAGGTGACTGATGGAAGCAAACTATTTGATGTTACTGAGTATAACTACACGCGGGCGCGACTTGAGCACGATTTTCCTGGATAACCTTGACCTCTCACAATAGTGCGTCGATGACTGAGAAAGCCAACTCGAAACTTGGATTACCCACTAGGTTGTTCGGCTGTTTCAACTGAACTGCCACTGCTATTTTCAATTCGCTAGTGTACCATTTTGAGCTAAGTATCCAGGCTTTTCGTTTTTAGTTCGTGAAGAATTTCATCATTATTGGAAATGTACAAAACAGTTTTAAAACGGTCACAGCATTACGTTTTCTACCCCACCCAGGTAGATTGCGCAAACTGGGACAGTTCTCGATGCGTTACGAGTGTATCAGAAGAGGCCTAATTCTGGTATGTAAAATCCCCATCAACACCAATATAACTTGAGAAGAATACTTGGGCCTAGCGGAATTAACCCTCTCAGGAATAACCCGCTGCAGCTGCAATACCGAATGAGCCGTTTAACTTACGGAGAACGCTCTTCTAGCGTCCGAATGTGTCCAATCTGGAATGTCCTTACGAAGTCTGTCAAGACTGCGTCATCGATAGCTTAGTTCAGGTACAAACTTGACACACTCATTCCGGACACTTTCCTGAGTATTCGAATAACTTGGTCATCGTAATCACTTTGATGGAATGCAGATGTCACCTAATTTTTGTCCGCCGTATGTTGCACTGCATTTGTGAGTTTGCTAGGTAATAGTTGGGTTTCTCTTCCGCTCATTATCTGTCTTCCCCAATTTCAACTACTGATCCTCTGAAAGTAAAACATTCTTCCGACTCGTCTTTCGTTTCTACAAGTGAAACTCATTCAGATTTACGTGTTTTCTGAGCCTCCTGTGATCTGTAACTTTCCCATGATTTCTATGGAAAACGGTCGAGGCGCGAATGTTGCGTTTCTTAAATTTAGTTTTTGAGGTAGATAACAAGAAGGTGAAAAAGGTCAAGTGTTTAGCATTACAAATCGAGTGTTTGGACCAAAAACAACTAGCCGAGTCCCTCAATATTCTATTATGCAGCGAGATCGACACAGTTATTGCCATCGTAAGCTTGTCTGTCTTGAACACGAGCTGTCCAACTGTATCGTTTGATATACGTATAAACACCGAGTGCTATTCGTTTGTGGTTCACCTCTCCTAGTGATTTCTACCTATGGGGAGTTTGACAGTATCCAGCAAGTGTATGTTACAGAGTAATGCATAGCAGCAAATGTCTTTGTGACAGGGGACTGTAAAATTGGGTTGATCATTTTTTATCATTCTTATTTCAGTCATCCGAATTTTCGTGGTCAAGGCAGTAGATGGATTTTTGAATATCCTGAATTCAATAAAACGCATATGAAATCCCGCCCAAATGTTAAGGAATATCACGGTGCATCTTTACTTTCATATTTTCACACAAAGTCCGCAAAAGATAAACCCACTTTGGCAAGTCCGACATTCTCCGATCCGAACGGTACTGCAGTAGTTGGAGCAACATCCACACGCCGACCCGCCCATCAAATCTCGAGGGCAACTTCTGTCATTCCGTCGAAAACCCAGTGCCCCTTTTATAAGTGGATACCAGGTAGTTGGTTTGTTCTTCGTCATCCTCTGATCCACTTCAGGCACACGTCTGACCGTTGATGCTTTCAACTATGGTCTTATCGACGGATGTGATGGCTATCTGTTGTCGCACTTTCATTCGGACCACTATAAAGGTTTATCGACCAGTTTTACAGGCACCATATTTTGTAGCAATGTAAGTTAAAAACGCTCTACGTCCTCCATCTGCTAGGTAACTAAAAGCTTGGTTTCCCTTACTTTTGGATCTCACTTGAAGGTTGTATCGCTAACACTGAATTCAGTCATGAGTGTTTGCGGTGTGGATGTGTTGGCAATGGATGCTAATCAGTGAGTTGCCTGTTACTTTTTACAATTCTAAGGACAGAGTTCATTAGTGTTAGATGTTTCTTTCCGAGTTCAGTAGGATCGGTTGTTATCTGTTGTGCAAATTTTGTGAGATTTTCTCTCCTGATAACGGCTTGTCTTTAATTCCTCTTGTTTTCCTATTGGTCATGGACACCGTACTTTTAAATCGTTTGTACGTGAACAGATATATTCGAGTGTAAACAAGTGGTATTCAAAGTCATAACTTTGTAAGGTTCATGTCATAATATAGTTGTCAAGGTTTGTTCGTGCGTTTTATATTCAGGAGTTTGAACTACCAAGCATAAAGAATGAAAGCAAAACACAACACAGAAGCATTCCATTCGGGCCTGCTAGCAGTTTTTATTTTTGCTCTCAGCCTGGGCTCGCACTTCGTCGGTTGTACTAGGAAACTTGGGCGTACGTCTCATCTTGTTTTGCATTGATTTCCTATGTAGACATTGCTGTTGACGGATAGATGGTTACAAGTTCAGTTTCCGCGATTGGTGATGTATACTGGAATTTTTTTTACCTACAAGTGCAGTGGGCTAACCACCCTTGATATTAGTCGCAGTTGACAGCATACTGTATGACAGTCGTTAGTGGGAAAGCACTAATGAGGAATTCGAAAAGAATAGCAGTGACAACCTGAGTCCGTTTGTGTGTTAAATATCACAGAAGTATAAGACCCCTACAGGTATGGAGTGCACCTGTCATACGAAACTTGTCACCCGTATACTGCCTTTCCAGATATTGTCGAACAACGTGGTACTCGTAGCAGCCGATCTGCTGATCTGATGGCGAACCTTTGACTGTCTAATGCAATCTACCATCTGTTGCAGATCAAGTAGTACTGTCCACACAAACAATTTTGTGACCCTCAATTGCTACTTTTCCAATTTTGTATGCATAGTATTGTTTTTTGGCTGTTTTCTGGTCTGCTCTCCAAATTCAGTACTCTACTTGTTCGGGCTTTGTAGCTTGCTGTGAGACAACTATTCTGATCGACAACTGCTTTATAGGTCACTCATGTTCTGTCAGTGGGTCATCTTATTGTTAAGACTGTTTCGTCTATCTTCCTCTTCATTAATAGCAATTTTGCCTTGCTTGCGTGCTGTAAATATATGTTAATCGGACGATATTTGTCCCTTCTGTGAGCTTTGCTGTGTGTTGCCCGTTACTGCCTATTCAATGGTTGAACTCAGACAGTCCAGCACACCATAACTTATCCACACTGGATCTGTTCGATTGAGTCCGCAGTGATATGAACCGGTTTCTGATTTCGTTTTTTCTGTTTTTGTTCTATCCTTACAGTTGTCCGGGCTCTGTAATGTTCCTCTTCCGTATTCCCCGTACGAATCAGTTCATTCTACACACGGGTGATTTTCGATTCAATCTCAGTATGCTTAACCCTCCCAGCCCGCTAGCTGACTTCGTTACTCAAGGAGATAGTCACGGACAACTTTCCTCGCAACTTCACTCTATCTACCTGGACACAACGTATGGGAACGCTATTAACTTTAACCTAGAATATTGAGTTGTTCAGGTTGTTTCAGCCCTACATTTTTGTCTGCCGTTCGAGTTGTAATTGTCTAAGATGATGTGATAGTTAAAATTTTACCTTCCTAAAACCAGCACCACTGCATACCTTAATAAATGTCCACATTCTAAGAGGAACTTAATTCTGGGTGAAGTATTTTTGTTTTCTACACTCATAGAGCCGGTTATGTTTAGTCTATCGTGCTGATGTTACGTTGGTTAGCAAAAGTTCGAGTTTCGTCCATTTTCGTTTGTCTGTTGACAATATCAAACTTTTGTCTAAGGGCTCAATTTAAAAATCCGTGCGTTGAATTCGAAGATTCAATCTCAGCATCTAAAGATAGTATGATGTGAATTATGACTAACTCTACAGCTAAGACGATATTATACATACAAGTCAAAAATGTCCGATAATTACAAACACCGGAAACACCTCAAAGCGTTCCAAGAGGTTTGCACTTTGTTATCTGTGTTATGTCATGCGGAAGGTTTGTGTATAGGTTTTTGTTACACCATAGGAAATACGTCATATGGATGCAAATGTACTGATTGACTATTCAAACCCCTGGTCAAAATATCCATTATATGACGCCCCACTGATTAACGGTCATTCAGTTGCATCCCCTTGTATGACGAACTGGTTATTGTCTGCAGATGCTTGAGCCTTCTCTCAGTTTACTTACCTGTAACCATTTCTTCTGCGTGTATGTGCCATCAGAGGTGAAGACTCGGTGAACAGTTGTCACTCGAGGATTGCTTAAATCCTGTTATGGTGAGAATATAACATACTTCCGAGGTTACTGTAGTGCTGCGTCATTTGTTCCAACGATGACAGACTATGGCAACTTCACTGTTTACACAGAAAGACTTCTGGGTTCACAGAATTGAGTTTCGCAGTCGGATCCCGGTAACCTCCGCAGCGGTCAGGGTACATTTCACGCTTTTGTCTTAACCACGCGGCATATCAGCTCATCTACGATATCCATATTGATTCTATGACTTGAGTCAAAATTGCACTGGGGATCTTTCGTTGCTGTCCGATCATCAACCAAGCGGTATGTTGTTCGCATATTCTCTCCAAAAAGTGCCTTGTTGTCGAAAGACGTAACTCGTTGAAGTAAAACAAGAGCAAATATTGACCACTGGGGGGGCCGTCGAAATCCGGATACGAAAGCCTGATCTGTGCATGCGGAAGCTTTCTGTGCAAATATTTCATTTGTAATGGCTTACCTGTATTACGATTTTCGCAATTCCCGCTTGACAACTAATGTTCAATGTCCACTGCATTTTATTTGGCCTAAAAATGACAATGAAAACGATGTTTTTCTCGTCGTTTTGGCTTCTGGTGAACTATGTGTTTTTTTGAACGGCTGAAGCAGTCCAGGGACCCAGCCTCTGTTATATTTAACGCAATACCGATGTATTGACTGTTGTTTATCGTCTGGACATTATCCCTTAAATTTCCAGTCTGTTTCGTTCGGCTCTTGAATGCACTTTTTAACCTTAAGTTGATTTTCCAGCTTACAATTATTCAAGGTATTCTCTGTCATACGGTACGCAAGACCACGTGTGAACTACTGGCTGTTGACTCGCCTCAACATAGACAGCGGGAGAAAGAACGGTAATCGAAGACCCAACCCGCAATTTTGTGGTTGACTGACGGGTGTGGTTACCATTGATTGATAATGGACTGATTGAGGCAGTAGACACATTTTCCAGTCATGTTTCCTTTGTCTTTGAACTCATCGATGTCCTCATGACTTTTGTCGTCCATTTTGTCCGTTCGTCATCCCCAATTATGCATGCTGTCTTCACTGTGTCTTCCTCCCGGCTGTCTGTTTCACTCACGAAATAGGCACGGGTGTTAGAAGGTTGTTTGTTGTTCATGCTTATTAGAAAATTGAATTGACCGTGAACAAATTATTTCAATGATGCGCTAGAAAGTACAGTCGCCAATATTCTCCCGCACACATACAAGCACTAACTAAACAAGTCCAATGAAAAAAAAGCAACATGAACGAATTTTATATTTAACATTACTAGTCTCTTTAGTTATCAAGGCTTATTGTTGATGGTGGTCTGGGGATTTTTCAGGTATACTCTTAATTAGAATGACTTCCTTGATGTCAGTCAATCGTGATTGATAGGCTTCTCATTTGAGGAGCGTCGCGTGCTTCCGTCCCCTTTTAGGTCTCTAATGTGCGGTCAGTGTTCCATATGATATCTTTCGGTATGAACAAGGATTCTGGTCCATCACTACTTCTGTTCACTTTATTTTCGTAAATCGATCCGGTTAGTGGCAACGCCGGCGAGATTTATTGACTGTCTACAACACTGGTTGCTCGCATTTATGTTACTGTTTTGTATGTGTCAGTTCTCTGCCTACACGATTAATCGAGTTTAGTCTGCATTGCTATGACTTTTAGGCTGTTATTAAGTATATTTATCATCTTCCCGTCTGTTCACCGTAATGTCAATTTTTGTTTCGAACCGATTGGCTGCTTTGTCAAGTTTGCAACACTATCAGTAGTGAATAGCTGCTATGTTGTAACCGATTTTTAAGTTCTTATTCTGTTCTCATTGTCATATTTTATTTGATCTATTGTTTAAATAACTACTCTTCGTATATGAAGCTAGATTACACAACTGAACGCCTAAAAGTCCAGTAGCTGTGTAAGTGAAGTGATTGACTGAATTTTTTTGGGTGACCGGAATCTGTCGGTAAACGCAGTATTTGTTTAAACCGTTAATGCTGTCGTGGCATACTACTTTAACCCTCTCTGTCACTGACGGTAGTTCATGTGAGTCGAAATGATGTACTCGATATGGTAAACGTTTTCTATTTTTTACCTTTTTGAAATGACGATTTGGATGAAGGTTATCCTACTTCATAGCCAGTACTCGGGAGTGATAGGGTTAAACTATGAAATACAATATTAGCAAATTGAATTCATAAGTTCAGTATCATTCACATATGTTTGTAGATTAGGTTATATGGTTGAAGTTTTAGGTTCCTATCTTGGTAAGAAGCGATTGCTTCACATTTCACACTGACGATAAATACAGCATGAAATAGTTTGCATTCTGCTATCTGTGCTTCATCACTCGCGATCTACCTGAGCACATGTGGAATCCCATTTCAACTGAAGTTCATATCTCCGGTTAGGTTGATTGCTAGCTCCGTGATTATTGTCTCAGTATTCGTACACCTTGTTAGCCACTTGATATACGTCTTACCTTTTCTGAGGTCAGCGTTCCATATTTGTTAAATTTTAAAGTACTTATGATTTAGTTAGTTATACTGTTGCATGCATTATTGAAATGATGCAAAAACTTTTTCTTTCTTGCTTCACAGCTACTGTTCTTCACAATATGACTTCCCGACTCAGGAACAGATCATCTCAGCAGCAATCAAGGTTACGCGTGAACAACTCCAAAAAAACTCCACTACAGTGGTTGTTTGCGGGATGTATACTATTGGGAAGGAACGTTTTGTTAATGGTTAGTTGGAAAACGCGTTACGACTTCAAATGTGATTACCAGAGCCAAGTGTTACTGTGTACGGTTTTTGGCCGATTCGCCATCAGGCCAACTCAGTACTTGTTTCTAATCTTCATTCCGTTAGCAAGTGGACAACTGTTCTCATTTTGTCTAGCTCCTAATCGAATATCGCAAGGCACACACCAGTCACTCGGGCGTTATTCTGAAATCCAATGGAATCATAAAGCAAATTAACTAAGACGTTAGTGGAATAAAAGCGCGATTCCTTTTTTTACCCCAATGACAATAACAGTTTGACGACAATTTCGTGGTGATCAGTATTGTTGTGTATTGGTTATAGTTTATTCGTGACACAAGTGTTTCGTTGAATCAGATGAACTAGTTAAAAGATCGAGTATGTTAAATGTGCACAACGCTTGAGGCTATTGAGCTTGAGTACCAGTAAACATTTATTGCTTTGCAACTTGTTAGACGATAGGTGAGGGTCCGGATGGTGTTGTCAGACTACCTAGACCATGATATCAGAGACAATAGGAATGTGTTTGACTTTGACGATCCTTGTTTCTCGTTAGGGTTGATATTGTTGAAATATCCCGAGATAAAGTATTAAAAGTCATTGTTAAAGTATATAAGGAAATCCTGCTTATGCTGAAATCGCCAATTACGGTAGTGTGAAACTTTCCTTACTCAGCACAGGAATACGCCAGTTAAAACAGGGTAGGTGGACTTGTCTGGCAGTTTTTATCTCTGCGTAAGGGAGTGGGTTGCTATTTTTAGTTAGTTACCTGGACCTAAACATTACATGACAAGTAAGGTGGCGTTGATTGGGGGGCTAGTACGAAATAGCGCTCTCCATTTCTGCTTTACTCCCTAATGTTTGCCTGCCTTGTTGTTTTTTGCCCAGAATTTTTTTACTGGCTGCAAATCGGCTTGCGTTATCGCACGATCAGTGCAGTTCCTATCTAAGCGACTAACTGATTTCTGCGTCCGATCGCCCGCATCGGGTGGCACCAACGAGTAAGCAACGGAGAGGTTAGAAAGGGGATACTTGGTAATAATTACCAGCCGAGTTCTTTTGTTCAGTCCTTTCATTTGCACAGATTTAGATGGCTAGGTCGTGTACCGAGGATACCAAGTAGTCGTCTACCACACGTAGCTGATGTAAGGTGCCAGATGGCCAGATGCTGACTTAGTTTAGAGGGATGAAGTCGTTCACCAAGAGTTTGGCCACTGTAGATCGGGTTCGTCTCCCTGGCTGGAGCCCTCGCGACTCACAGAGTCGATGGCTAGAAACGTTAGATGAGATGGCGGCTAATCTGGTTCAGTGACGTGAATGGTGTCGTTGTTTGGCCGAGTTGTCCATGAAGTGAACGAGCTTAACGATCCGGGGCAGTGAAAGCCGTGAGGAAATTGTTTTGCTGATAACTCCCAACTTACACCTACGGCTCGGTTATTTGTTTAAAAAGTATATGCATCTTGATGCTGAACATTTGAATATAAACGTAGCTATTTTTGGTAGCTGGGTCCCTTCTATTTTTTCTTCTTCCCTCCTCCTATACAGGGTTTGATTTTCTCTTCACGGTCGCGAGATAGTTAAGCATCAGTGATAACTATTGTGTTGCTGTTCATATAATGATGAAGCGATTCACTTGCTTGACTTTCGAACCCTCTGAAGCTATTTCAATTATCTGGTGCGTTTTTTTTGTGAGCCCAGTCTCTTAGGGTTGAGGTTGTTTCTCACTTGTCTGCTTTTGAGTACTGTTATCCACGAAGCCTGTTGCGCCCTTTTTGGCATCAAAGTGAGTACTGTTGATCTACGACAGCGTTTGGTTAGTGAAGTTACTAATCTGGAGCTGCAGCCTATTTTGACACTCAAACATCGTATCAACCAGTGTTTTACGGTTAATGGTAAAGCTGTGGACAATAATTCCCATTTTTGCCTGTCAAATGCACCCTTGAGGATGACAATTTTGTTGATGCAGTCTACCAACCGCATGGTCATGGTGTCGTACCCCTGGTACTAAAGTCGCATCTGTCTAGGTTTGAACATTCTGGCAGTGTTCATCCCACATGCGCCCTTAAATGTTACATAGCAACGAACGACTTATGGTGTAATAAATAAAACCTTTCGAAACATATAGTACTCATTTTCACGCTTAACGTGATAACACTGTAACATTAATCACTCACTTTCGCCACATCCTTTCAGTCAATGCCAATCAATCTCGGTTGTTGTAAACACGGCTCACGTTTATACTATTTGGTACCAACCAGTCACAGTCAAGTTAAACTATGGGTTTCGTTCGTTTACTGTTAAGTGATAGTTCAGGTTTGTATGATTTCATTTCTTTAGTGTGATTGTACCGAGGGGATCACAGCTATAAGACTACAAAGTTGGCCACATATTAGCCTTTCCTTACGTTGCGAACACTTAAACAGTGGTTGGCATTCTCTCCAATGTAGCTTCGCCAAATATATACTAAAAGAAACCGAGAGTCCTCGACTCACCTTCAAAAAACCTGAGACACTAATTATTCGCAGGAAGATCATTCTTACTTTTCCATCAACGAGTAATGCATACATACCTTCTAACTGTTCGCTGAAGAAGGTCCCCATTACACTGAGTTGCGCGTTGTGTCGTATAGGATCAAAGGAGGTTTCAGCGACGTGGGAGCTTCGTTTTAGATTGAAATGATCATTGGCAACACCCATATGATGGTACGTAGCCCTCCGATAAGTGTCCTTGTAAACTTGAATCTTTACTAAGTTGAGAAAACTTCTGTGTAAAAGTGTCAGTATTCCCATATAGCAGAAACACCGTTGTATTTCACAGTTAGCCTCTGCTCATTACCTGTTTCTATGTATACGATCTGTTTCTGATGAATAAATCTTTCAGCACCAAAACTTAAATGTTCTCTACACACAGAAAACGGGAAAATCGGTTGCTTGGGCAAAACAACATTAGAAGACATACGTCGCGAGATGTTAACATTTCGTTTACTCTCTTCAGTCACGAACGTAAAACATTGGAATATGTAGGACATGAGGATGGCAACAACGATAGAAACAATCAACGATTGGGTTTACACAAAACAGGGACTGTTATCAGTTCCAGGGCAGACAAACTGCATGAGTCAACAGTTTATGCACACACAGGACCGGACGGCGAGTATTGATTAGCATGGCTTCGGAGAAAGCAACTTCGGATTCCGATTACGCAACAATACTTGGAGCGAATTGGCGGGGTCAACAACGTGACCTGTTTCCATGATGTGCTTTGCTATGGATGAGAATTTTACCCCCCACTGTGTAAAAGATTCTTTCGAACTGGTACAAACCTTAGAGAAC
>LUCH01007019.1:12265-27811 GCA_013368495.1 Paragonimus heterotremus
CTGTGTGTGCATAAACTGTTGACTCATGCAGTTTGTCTGCCCTGGAACTGATAACAGTCCCTGTTTTGTGTAAACCCAATCGGTGATTGTTTTTATCCGCATGTCCTATATATTCCAATGTTTTACGCTCGCGACTGAAGAGAGTAAACGAAATGTTAACATCTCGCGACGTATGTCTTCTATCGTTACTGGTTAACTGGATCAAGGGAACGCAGTGTTTTAAAACAACATTGTTTTAGTGAATGACTTACAAAGTGTTCAAACCTGAAATCCCATCTATTCGGCCGTTCATTGGCTATATTCATCGACAAACTAATTTCAGAAGTTAACTTCAACTGGAGAAACCCAGTGACTCAAATCATTGCACCCCTATAATTATTATGCCAAAACGTTATATAGAATTCTAGATCTACTGAGTTATACCTTTTTTGGTTTTTCGGAAAGGCTGTGGGCGACTTGTGTTTTTTCTTTTGGGTTTAAGTCGGATATTTATTTCTCCCTGTTCATGCATCACGTGTCATTCTAAGAAATCGAAAAATTCTAATGCATAACTAATTTGCGAACTAAATTTCGCGGCTAAAATTTCGGTGGACACGTGCGTGCTTACACTCCAGCTTATTTACTGCCAGCTTGAGTCACTAGTTCATAGAAAGAATTGAATATTACAATTCACTAATGTCCGTTTTCTCTTAAATGTTAATGGAGCTGCGGCTTGTATCTCTTCGTATTAGCTCTAGTGTGTACTAGTTAATCTTGTTTCCTTTGTCTCTGATGGACTCGTGCTAGCGTCTACCCATGTGTCAGTGTATGTGAACATGCTAGCATCTATTTCCTTCTTCGTTTATTCGTTTGATTTTGTCATGATCGAAACAGTTCTTTATCCTATCTAATCTCTTGATATTTATTTGGCCCACCATACTATTTGTTATTGCAACAAGTCTATCGGTACACTTTTTGTGAACTTTTCATGCTCCCCCAGGATTAGTAATTTAATGGTGTTGGAAACAGCGTGTTAAAAAGAACATTTAAAAACTTGAATTGTGGCTCCCGGAAGTTTGTTCTTCATGTTTGAAACATGTACAACCCAATCGTTGACAGTATCTATTTTTATTGCTGTGTGCATGTCCTATATCTTCTAGCGTTTTACGTTCGTGACCTAAGAGAGCGAATGTCCTTCGTCTTCATATCTACTTGAATCGGTATCGGATGGAAACGCGTAAATGCAGTACGGTTTTCATTGAATAGTGGTAACCACATGGAGTGGATTGAGCACTTCACCTTGTTATTTGTGACAATAAACAGACGTCACCCAACGCCAGTGCTTTTGTAAGTTGCTTGTCAAACGTGGAACGAGGAAAATGGTTATAATGTCACGCTACTAGCTAATCTTAAGTAGCATTTAGATGTCCCGTCAATTCGATTAAGAAACAACGAAGAAAGCCGTCATTGATTTACCGTCCTAACCAAATCCAAGTAGCGACTTCAGTTAATTCACATTTACCCGCTTCCACGTGATGCCTGACGCTGTGGATTCAGCATCACGTGTCTGAACCGTGATGAATCACCTGGTGCTTACGTTATGTCGTCATGTGGCCACCAGCATTATTTACCATATTCATCTTGTGATGTTTTGTTGCGTTCATCTGGCGTCCTAGTCACCCGCGTTTCTTTTTCTCGAACAATCGGACACATGACTTTTTTCTCGTTTTTTACTTCTCATAACGGTCAACCTTACTGCACCACATCATCGCTCATAATCACCGTGTTTCACTATTTCCGTGTTCCTGAAAATACTTTTAATCGGCATTCCTTCCTCCTTGTGTGGTAACGTTTGAAGATTTCTATCACTTTCCGTTACTGATTTTGTACCTTCTGCTACTCCAGTGATTCTCAAAATCAATGTTTGCCAGGTTATCTTATTACCTTATTGTCATTGTAAATATGTTTTCATTTTATGAAACGTTGAATATTGTAATGGTTTCTGTTAGCAAAATAACATATTCATTGTGGAACGTACACCTTTTAACCGAAGCACCTTGGTTATATATATATATATATATATATATATATATATATAAAGCTCATGTTGATCTGTAACTATCGCTTATTCAGCCGAAAGTAAGTTGGTGGTTTGATGTACTACACGACAGGCATTGGCTTAATTTCTTTTGAAACGTTTCACCCAAAGCAGATCTCTTCAATGGGCTCTCACATATTTTCTCAGATCACAGGAACTCTCCGATCTAGTCAAAATTATGCACAGCTAAGGTCATCACATCAAACATGTTGCGTTAATTGCCATGGTTGCTGGTCACAATTTCAGAGTTCTCTGCTGGCTAATACCCAAGATCTTTCGTACCAAAACAGCATAGGAGATGTCTTACTGGTGTGGTTCGTTAGAGTTGCATTTTTTTGACAGTAAGATGTGATAATTCGTCCCCTCGAAACTTGTCAATAGATTGCCACCCCCTTTTCCCACTTCATTTACGTCCGTGACTTATCGTGGAGATAACGATCGAAATAACTGCGCACTCATCGGTGTGCACGATTGACTTCGATACACCGTACGTGTCTGTTGTAATAGATTATTCTTCCACTCATCCAGTTGTGCTGAAGATGAAAATGACTACACCGTACAGCAAACGGTGAATTTCGAAACCTGCACCAATGAGGACAAACCCTGCCAACAAACCGGTCACCTCAGTTAAAAGGGATGAAAACATTTATATTAGCTCTACGGAATGCGATTCATGACGTGTAATATTTTCTAGGCCTAATTGAAACAACCAGAAAAAACGGCTGCTCAGTTGTTGAACAGCTTGCAGTTTATTCTCCATATCATGTGGTGTAAGTAAGCTACTTTGACGCCACTTGACTAGTGAGGTTGTTAGATGTTTGATGCGCCGTTCAGTGATAACGCGACTTAGCTATACAACATTTGGATCGGTATTTGGCAGGTCACATTTTCGCTGTTCCGTTTCATGTCCACACCCTCATACGATCTAACTTGGCTGTTGCAGTTCACTGAAAAATTAATAAGATGGTTGTTTTACCGTTGCTGACTTTTTAAATCTTTATTGATAACACTACTGGTCAGAAAAACATTTTGAAATGGAGTCTACTTAAAGAAGGAAGTCCTAAGAACAGCGGACGACAAGACCAGAAAAACATGGTTCACAATTCGCGGGGATACTGCAATTGTTACTGTTGGCGTTCTAAAAACCACATGATCTTCATTAGTTTAAGAGGTTTTTATGCAGAATTTTTAAATTTTATCCGCGATTTACCTCATTGTCTACTCACTGAATGACACATTATAACTCCGACATACTTAACTTATATGTTGTGTAAATTACTGGAATTTGAAACGACGCTGTCCTCGGTTACTCTCATCAATCCTCCAACTGTATCCAGTCTCTACAGGCGATGTAAAATTCTGAAACGTAAACTATGTGAATTGTTTCAGACGACTTCCGTCTGTCTCCGAACTGTATCTCAACTGCAAAATAAGCTGATTCAATAGTTGGATTGCCCACTATACTGGTTACAGCGTTGTTGAAAGCTCCTAGATATCATGCAACTCGCTGAGGCGCCCACATTCAAACGTGCCGTCCGTATCTCACAAGAATCACCATTCTCATCAAGAAAGCACAACAAAGAACGACAGAAATTCGTAACACTCCGTTTACTATCGTATCCACATTGGTTGCCTAATCTACATATTATCAGGGTGAACTGCTTTCGTCACTAAACAATTAACCTATTATGGAATGTTTTTGCTTATCTAGAATGACCAGTTCCGATGTTACTCATTGAATCTACCAAATAAAACAATATTGTATTGCCAATGAATAATTTGGTTGATCTCGACAACTTATTAAAGACCCAGTTACGAAAAATCTGGGCCCGACTGGATTCGAACCGACGACAGAAACAACATGCCTGAGCTGAGCAAGTGCTCTACCAGCTGAGCTACGATGTCACGCCGAAAGCTCAGAAAGTTCCAAGCTGTTTATCTCGCTGGTTTGAATCTACCCGAAGCCCAATCTTTCCCCCAGCTAAGTTTCTTCTAACTATGGTGAGATGTTTGGATTTGTGGACAACATTCCTTCGGCATCTAGGTGTCCTGACCCATTCTGCTATGTTGATTTGGCAGTCTGGCTTGTGTACTGCATCGATCCAATACGGCCGAAGAACACTCGATATCATTCGGAAACCTGATGTAGCTGCAAATACAGCCACTGCGCGCAGCAGTCATCGGAATCAGACAACGCTGTCTTATTCACTGCACCCTCGGGCTAGGTAAACCTTTTGTCCAGGTGACTCAGATTGTTGGGTCATATATTCCGGGTAGAGTCCCCCAAGAACACCCTGTATCTCGTCTCACAGGTCAGACTTTTGAGTCAGAGACTAGGGGTGGGGTTCCCCCAATTCAACCCTGTTCCGCGGTATAAACGACCGGGAAGTATCAGAAGTTATCGTTAGCCTGACAAACCAGTCCACTCATTTTCATGTTTTCCCTCTGTTGCTAATTTTCCTCTCCTCGAGCCAGGACAACCGATAAACCACAGCGCTTGCAACATCCACACTCTTCGACAAACAGATTAGCAAGTCGTTCTGGCGAGCACTCTCTCGAGTCTGAAACCGGATGTTTGGTGTCTTCGAAATGAACCTGTACGATCGTAGTATTGTCCTTCCCCTTAACTTGCTCTTAGATAATGCTGCGGGTCAGCGCTTTCTCAGGATCTGTGATGAGTTTGAAGCTGAATCTCGCGGTCAGATCGGAGCGGGGATTGCACTGAGCTCTAAGGCAAGGTAGATCCTGTTTGAGTGCATCCCAGGGAATAGTCGTTTCTGTCGTCAAACTTCACATTTTGATCAACGGCGGTCGACACAAATCGGAAAGATGTCGCATATTTGTTATATCTGCATATGCTCCCATTGACAGTAGTTCAAATGTTGTCAAGAGCGCTTCTTACGATGCCTTTCTTGATCTTCTGAGACACACTAAACATCTGAACATCGTTGTGTTTGCTGGTGCTATGAACACACAACCCGGTTGTTCTGTTCCAGAGCGGAGGCGGCTTTGTGGTATGTTCGTGCGCGACCTGTCGACAATGGCGATCGACTGTTACAGCTATGCGCACCTTACGGACTCTGTGTCGAGTAGCACACTTCAGCGCAAACGATGGCAATGCGTTACATGGACACCATCCTGCGCAACTCAACCGTGGACGCAACCTGATCATATTGCCATCAGCTATCCGCGGAGCCACGCCTCTAAAGATTGTGACGTTGTTCATGCCCGCTTTGTTTGATGTTTTACTCAGCTATCACCTGCTCACAGAAATGAGCTACCAAGTTGAAAATTAAACCACGAGGGCACACAAAACGCCCATCAAACAGCACTCACACTTAGATTGCTTGGATCATAACAGTGAAGTGACCCAAACGAGCACTGGGAAAAAGTCTCCACAGCTATGCGAACCTCTTGTGTAGAGGCCTCTTCCAAAATGGGCACTACGGATAAAACAAACGTGGATTTCTGCGGATTCAACGGAACTTACTAACGAGCATCGATGGATCCCTTCTGACTCCAAATACGATAAAGATCATCCCGAACTGAAACACAAACTTACAGCCATTCTTATTTTCAACAAAGTGCCGGGTCATCATGCGGCAAACACAAAGGTATCTGCCTCGTCTCTACCGCATTCAAGAGGCTCACGAGTGAGTTATGGAACAGAGAGAACCAGATGGGAATACCTGCTGGTTGTATGTTGTCACAGGTGAACCGATCATACCTCCACTCTGCGACAGATACTGAAGTCTCGACATCGATTTTCTCAGGCAACAGTCGTGGCATTTTTGAGCCTAAAGGCTACTTTTGACTCGGATTCCCGATAAGCTGTCTGGAGCTGTCTTCATTGCAAAGAAGTCTCAGTTAAGTATGTCAGTTCGTTGTGTCATCGTGTACCCATTCTGAGGACAGTGTGTATTTGTGGGCAGCTTTCTCGAGCGTTCTCCACGTCAGGTGGCGTCCAACAGGAGTGATCAATCTCTCCATTCATTTCCAATTATGTGATGGACGGCATTCTGGAAGGAGCACTCAGTGGTTCCGAGGATCTCGGGGTGGAGCTCCTACCGCGTAGTAATCTGACTGGTGCTAAATATTCGGACGACATTGCATTAATTTAGTCTTCTGTAGAGTGTATGCAGACAGTAATGAATCTGTCAGATGATATGACTGGTCTGTATGGTGTGCACTTTCACAGTGCAAAGTGTTGTCACAAGATTAGGTTCGCACTGATTCTGTCTTTATCACTGCTGACAAGCCGCTGGTGATTGTTGATCACTTCACCTTCCCAGGTAGTGTCATCCCATCAGCCTGTAATATTGCTAACAAGATGTCCACGAGCGTAGCAAAATCACGTAGTGCATTCACCAACCTCTGTCATTTGTAGTGTCACAAAGACGTCTACTTTTCGAGTAAAGACAGTTTACAATGCATGTGTACTCAGTTTTGCTCCATGGATCAGAGACCTGGCCCATCCATGCTGGAGACGCTTATAGATTCCCAACATTCGACCATTGTTGTCTCCGCCAGTTAGCTAGTGCCAAGTGGATTGACTGTGTGAGCGACTCGACAAACTGTCGGCACGTGTTTGGGAAGTGCGCCAGTTCACGAATGATAGCCGAACTAATGAGGGTGTACAGTGGTTGCTTGTTGGGTTACGTACTCCGTATGCCGACGGTACGTTTATCGCACTGCGCATTTTTTCAGTTCGGCTACCGACGGTTGGAAGAAACTGTATGTATACCAGGCGATGACGTGATCACGGGTTGTAAAAGCTCTGACCGTCCCACCGAACGATTTTGGTAGGTGCCGTTTACCTGGTTGGGGACCCCTTCTACTATGGCATTGTGTTACAGTTAACAACGAGCCTGTATCTACAAAGTTGCTGGTCCTTCTTTTTCGTGAGAATCAATTGTTTTTTGTTTGCTTATTTTCTCTCTTCTTTTTTCATGCATGCATGCATGTTCTACAACTTCGTGGATCGTTGTTAGGACCATCGGCCGCTCGAGCGATTGCACTCACAGACATGGTTTAAGGCTGAAAGTGACGATGATTCGATTGTGTTCAACCTAGAACACTTCACTAGGGTCTGCCGTGATGACGTCATCTTGTGGCTGCCTCAAGCTCAATATCGATGCACACGTCGGGAAAACCACCCTACTGATCTCCTGTTCACTAAACTATGTTTGCCGTACACTTGTTAGTTTGTAGTTGCACGGCTACTTAGCCAACTTCTCATTATCCTCTAGCATTTTTTCTCATTTGCACTTTCTTAGATGTTGACTCTCCTAATCTATTTAACCGAAACCACTGTATTCCCCACTTATTTTTACTGAGCTGTTCAATACTGAATTAAGTGTGCGTATACATTTTGAGCTTTCTCTGGTAAATCCTATGTTCGAATATTATTAGAGTAAGTCAGCAACGACAGGGGTATTAATGAACGATTGCAAAACGTTGTCAGTTGTTCAATTGGAATTTGTCGACTACAATACGGCTGAGAGTCTAATAACTTCACTGGGTTATTCATGGTCATTGGGTCTTGTCTGGCTGGACTATCCTGGCAGGCCTTGATAGTCAAATGACAGTAATATAGGGCGGGTGCTGATTGAAACCCGACTGACAACTGTGATGCCACACTGTGACAACAATCCATATGTGCTAATTTCCATATAACTTTACGACGAAGTATGTTCATGTAAATAGCTGGAAGATCGAGTTCAAACATAGCTTTTGCTCGAACTCGACGACGACAAAGGGACCAACCTCTGGTAGGCGATATACGATTAAAAACTCCAAAATTCAGGACCATTCTTTATTTGGACACGAGCCAATGCAAGGATGGGTCACGTATCCGCTATTGGATCGGAAGTTTACGATAGTAGGTTTTGGGGAGAAAAAAAGAATACAGGTGAACGAAGTTCGTGGTTTTTAGCCTTTGCATTGCAAAGCGTTTGCTGTCAAATGGTACACCTAGTTACATATGGGGAGAACAGTGAGGATATTTTAATCTAAACCAAGGGTAACCTTAGTTACCGAGGTTCGAACTCGCAACCGTGTAGTTAATGGTCACCGCCGTTACAGCTAGGAAATCGCATCTTCAAAGACAGCAACGGCAAATGGATTTTTAAGTAATGGAATTAATCCGATCTAGTGCTTGCTGTGTGGCCACTCAGAAGATATCGATTTGTCATATCCTTAATAATTGTGTGGAACTTCTCGTTTTCAAGCTTACATTGCTTCAATTTGAGGACATTGGCATACAGACTGGACAGATTAAATCTGTATTTGCAAGAAAACTTTGGATAATCATTTCAGTTACGGTGACTCGAGCCGTATAGCAGCGGTAACTGACTTTGTTCTAGGCCGAAAGCTTAACCTAGACTGATTTAGAATGATTAACTTTCAAACCCTAAAAAATATAGTCTGTTCGCAACCCAACTGAATTTTGATCGCCTATCATGCTGGCTGTGTTGGTTTGCAATGTTGCTCACGTGATTCCGTAACCTGTCTCAGTTGTGCATATCTGAATTCTTGTGGCGCCCTACCCTCGTATGCATTCGTTTCACGTCTCGCTAATTTAATCGATTAACTTCCTCTCACCGATGGTGTTGACATTAATGATGATGATTACAGTCAGGTATGAACCGCTGGTTAGCCCTCGCAAACGGTCTGCATCAAGGCTGGTATTTGTTCAAGCAAACATTCTGACTTGATATTAGTCAGATTACACCATTCCTCGATCACCGCGCGTTTATGTCCATTTTCGACGGATCGTTTTTTGGTCCGCCACATTTAACACAACTTTTTATTGTTAACCCAAAATTCTGTTCGTACCCAGTGTGTCATCTGATGGCAGTCGATGAAACTGGTTGGCAATGATTAATCATTTGTCTGTTCTGTTAGAAGTCATTGTGTTCTAATATGGTGTAACGCTGGATTCTACCAGAAACTTATCGTATCTCATATGCAACTGCAAATAACTTTACAAATAACCCAGTTTTCTTATTTTATAGAATGGCACCACAAGCTGTCCTGTTGCTTGACGGTAAAATTTCGCAACTGTTGTTTGACGTGTTACAGTCACTGCTACCTTAGCACGATGCAGACAACCCAACCTTGTCTGGCTACTGTACAACTAAATTCTCATATACATACTTCTGTGGAACTAAAAGAGGTCCGATTTTTCTAGCTCTGCCCTGATTTATTCAATTGTGCTCAGGGTTTCTATTTGGCCGTCTTCCACACCAAGAGGTTTTGTGCTTGTACCGAACGAAAATGTACACTAGAAAGAGGGCCTCTATTCTAACAATTTTTGACTCGGAATGTAAAAAGTAAACCAGTTTATCGTCCGAGTTGGTGACAATTTTTGACACTCTCTCACTTCACAACATTCTTCTCATTTCAAACTGGTGTGCAATCTCTTGTACCGTCGGCCATATCACTAATTAAGAAAACTGCATCATCTGAGTGTTCACTCATCTACAGGCTTCACCACCGTAGTTTGGCCTTCTCTGTTTTTTAACTGGTATCCGCCGTTTTTCAAGATCCGTTACCGACATCCTCCTAGCTTGTGGCCGTCCTTTTCAGTCCGTGACCATCACTTTTTCGCTCATACTCATCGATTTCTAACCGATTCTCATTATTTCTGGCCAATATTGATTGTCAAGTTGGTTTACATCGGATTAAAGCGTATGCACACTACGCTCACTTCAAATTGAACACTACCCCCACGTGATGGTAGCTTTCTTATTCGGATAAATTTTTTGACTAACCCATTCCGAACGAAAGCATTAGAGTCGGGTTTCACACCTATGAAAGTCCACCAGTAGTGTATCTCTTCGTCCTGACCGGAATTTGCACTCAGGCTGTCGTACTTATGAGACAAGCATTTCAACCACGACGTCAGTAATCTCACAATAGGCATGGTCGGATAATCGTCCAAACGTTCAAGCAGAACTTTGCGTCGTTAGTGTTCGGGTTGCCCAATCATTTTGCGTCACTAGTCGGTAGCGCGAAGCTCGTGCACAGAACAAATGGCGCGGCACTTTACGTGCCAGTTCATTTGCAGTAGCAGCGATGTGTTACGTAAGTGTAATGAACCGACGTCTACGTCAACACCTGATCGAACACTTGTCAAAGTGTGTGATATACTCACAGACTCAGTCGAGTAGAGAAATGCGGCAGAAAGTGGTGAACCCTATCTCGACAAATGTTCTGCATTTTCAACCATTTGGTTACTGTGTCGATCCGGTTGCTTCGTTTATCGTGTTATTACTAACAAATACCCCGATGTTACTCTCATTCAGACCAGGTCATTGGCTTGCCTTAAAATCAACCGACTGATTGTGATTGGCTACTTCATTTGCGTGTCATTTGCTGGGAACTCGTCTCTAATATGTGATTGATGAGATAAAAGGAAATGTTAGTATCCCGCAATGTAAGTGTTGCTGTTTGTAAAACAGGTAAGGGGAAACCTAGTCCTTCAATTTAAAAGAGTCCGGATAGACACCGTGTAGATGACGCCGGACCAGTAGCAGTAAAATCAAGCTGTAGTTACATCGGTTACCCCCGCTCTCTGAGTTTAAGTAACCTGATAATATTTCTCATGCGCAATTTACTATGACGCCAAACGCCCTGTTGTATACCAACTACAAATTTTCTCAGAACAAAAAACCTGATTCGCACCACGGTGTATCTGTGTACTTCAGTCAAAGGCTTATTGATGTGATACCATGAACGACTACATCCCGTTATCAAGACCCACTAGCGTTACAAACTCATTAATTTGATGAGTGCATTTACTCTTCACTCTTTTAAATGCGGTGATAGCTGGAGTACTTTCCGATTGAGCTGTTTCTATTCGTAACCACGTGCGGTATGTTCTTATTGTTTGGAGTTATTTGCGTAGGGTTATTGATACGAGGATGACAAAAATACCATTTGATCAGGCGGATGTGGTGTGTCCGTCATTGGAAAACAAATGAATCTAGTCGTTTGATGAGAAGTGATATAATTAACAACGTATCATTGTGTATAATCTTACCTTTAGAAGAAAAACGCGCATTAATAGATCATCTCAAAATACAAGAGAACCCAAGCATATTCTGTGTAAATTTGTGATTATTCTCTCCGTATTCTCTCCGGACTGTTTTCTAGTCACTTTCACTTGATCCTGCTATCCGGATCTTCCTTTTTCCACATTTTTTTCATATACATTTTGTCTTCCGCATTCCTCGCATCTGAGTGTGTGCATTGTTTTGAGGATGCACACACTTATTTTGTGAAATTGCACTATCTGACTTTGTGGTAAGTATGCATGCGAACAAATAGTTGAGTTGTTCTTTCGTGTCAGCTGACTTAAGTCGACTATCCTATGGGTGATGATCAGGTAAAGTATATTGTTTATGTTTCATGGATGCTTTTCGTTAAACTTCTATAGCACGACCCATTGTTTATTTCTTTATACAAAGCCGATAGAATCTTTTTTTTTCAGGCGATTATTTTATGTGACTTATCGTCTGAAGTCTCCCGGTCGCTGTTATACTAAATCTGGCTCAGATTCTTGGTTTTATTTGAACCATTTTACTCGTTTTTATGGCCCTGTCAATTCTTTGGAACTAAAATGTGTATGCTGGTTAAAACTCTCACACTTATACGGGTTAGATCAATGCGCCGTTATTACTAATCATTCTTCAGCTGGTTAACCGCCACAAACGGTATACCCGTTGCGTAATCTTCACCAGTTTGCATATTGCTGTAGTCTGCTGAACTTCTCGATTTGTAGGATTAGCCGATGAGCTGAACCTTCAAGTCTGGTTACCGGCCAAACAATCCAAACTGATTAACATGGCAGCTACGCACGGATGTCCTGTTTGTATATCGCTCACGAAGCGTACAGTGTCTAATCCCAAGCGGGCTCAATTACATGTAGTGCCCATGGGACAACTCAACCTACCGGATCTGTTGCGATACCAGGCTAACTTGGGTCCGCCCAGTCAAATAACTCCTTTCAGCCAACCGACCAATCACTGTCGGTCTGTACCGATTTTGGCCTGGCGTCCAACCGGATGGGCACATTCGGGGGTGAAGAAGAAATGGACCAACAACAGTATACAAACCACTCTGGACTCGTCCACGCCCTTACCCGTTGGTCTGCGGTTGGAGCATTCGAGTGGGAATATTCGCATTTACGGTAAGCACCGCGCAAGTGTGTTTTTGTGTCGTTTTAGCAAACCCTTAAGATCTCTGAATCAGTATCCGTCTAGCTTTTTGTTGATGGATTCAGCTGGGAATCAATCATGCCATGTTCTTCTAACCGTACTTTTAAACCTTTCTCTCTCTCTCCCAGATTGTTTCGCCGGTCACTTTACGGGATCTCATTTTATTTTGCGAAATGCAGTCGTATACTGTTTTCCGCGCAGAAGTGATAAATCAGGCAGCGAAATTCACAGTGCTCGTTCGTTAAAACTGATCAGCTACTGTGTTGAAGGTCATGTTTTCAAATGCTATAATTTGCATAGAACAACTTACGTTAATAGTAAATACTATGCAGCGCACTCTTCATTATCAACTCCAGCTGGTCAGAAACGGGCTATTCCCAAGATTGGTATTTTTTCTCGTAACTGCAATACTCCGGATCTACTCACTAAGCTTATTTCCATTTGGTGATTCATTTGCCAGTCTATCCTGCAAACGATTGATGGCTATTAACAACACCTACATGTCTTTTTGAATAGCACGAACTAAGATGGCGTACATATAACTACTATTGTGACTCAGTTTCCTGTTATCAGCCCTACTGTGTTCGTTGCTTTCTTTTCGATATTCGTTTTTAACGCATACGGAAACCAAAAGGTTTGTATCATATGCTAACAAGAATGAAACTTGATGCTAGCTGAAAAATAAATGTAAATATGATGGTTATAATCAGCTGTGAGTGATGTTCAAGTTAACTCGAACAATCTCTTGACTACTCAGTATTCTGCAGATAACGGTCAACCATGTAACTCCAGTCATCCAAACAGAAACGTTTATGATTGCGTTAAATTAAGTTAAAACTCTGTAGCTGGTCCGCTTTATCTGAAACAGGATTGTGTATCAGAAGTAAAACAACAACAACAACGGCAGGTGTTACCCTATGTGCGCTATTCATCACGTGACAAAAATAAGCTTCAGTTATAAACCTAGGATAACCAGTGGAATAAGCTTATTCTTATTGGCTAAAAATGTTTGAAATGAAACTTCAGTTTGGCAGTCAAATTGTATATCTCTTTCAAGGACTGTTTCGTTTTTATCAGCGTTCCATCCGCTGATCAACTTTACTCACAAATCAAATAGTATACGTCGTCCGAACTGTATATTTTGCTTTTCAACGACATGAGATTGAGTCCATAAGCAAAAATTGGTCGAAGTCAGACAGTTTGTATCACGTCCTCAGTGAGAATGGAAGCTTGTGTTAAACAATCTACCCAATGTTATGGCCGGGAATGTGCATCAGAGAGTCTGGTAGCAGTGACGATGCAGTCTTTCTGTCAGTCATGGAACGTAGATGGATTAATCGGGTTATGGTCACCAGATAGTGCGAGTGCATAACATTTGTGCTCCGGGCTGCGTTCTTGTTTTGTATTTCACACTTAGTTGTACATTAATATACCAGCGATATTGTGGCGAAAGTTCGTTCGATAAAACAAGGTCCTTACTGTCTGGTTTGTATGTTCCTGCGCCGCTCGTACGCTTTTGTTTGTGGACCGTAATTCCAGTCCACAGTGCGCGGAGGTTTCCATTTAAACCTCTACTTATTTTCATGTGTTTGGCTGTTATGGATTTTCGCCTGCTATTCCTCACCTGTTGGTCCGATTTCGTCGAGCGGTGAGTCACTCGATCTCTCGTGTTGTCCATGATTCATCCGATTTGGGCTTTGACCATATCTTACCGCCGCATGGAGATATTTCACTGAGTGTTGGAGTAATCTCCTGTCCGACCTGGTCACCCATCATAGTACTACCGTCACAGATGTCAGCCAATGCTTCGCATAATACATGTGAACTACCTAGATATGTGCATACAATAAGTTTCACATTGCGTGTGCTCAACCCGCTTGCCTGTATAGCAACACGAACAGGACATCATGATGTTGTGCCCATTTTGCAGGCGCTCGCGTACATGCGTCCGCTCTCGTCCTGGTCAACAGATGGTACAGTGACCGTCTGCAAACTAAACTACACATCAGATCTGGTGCGATAATAATAGGTCGGCCAAGATACGCGTTCGATCGTCTGCAACAACGGGTGACAGACACGCCGTTGGACCATGCCCGAATGACCCCGTATTAAAGGGAACAGCCGCAGTCTCACTAGCATCACTGTGATTATAAGGTATTGGCTTGCACTCACTAGAAGCAGACAAACGATAAGCTTGATAGGGCTTTTGACAAACAAAGCGGTAATCTCTTCTTCACGATTGGCTCTTGGTCAGAAATGTCGAAGGAGGAAATCACATGGTACTCGATCGGCTGAACAAGTTGGTGGGGCTTCATTTGTATGTGTAGCACGATCACTTTCATTCGTCTTGGTGTTTGGATAGTGCACGGTCACGCCATGTTTGAGAAACTCTCCTTGGAGAATAGGATGAAACTGATCTTATTATTTGGTAAATTTGAATACATTCAAACAGGTCTGGATCCCGTATAAATCAAAAAAGAAATCAAGACATCCTCGATTATGTCTGAATTTGTAATAGGCACGGAAGTCACTTGACTGTTGAGGCGCACGACTTAAAATAGTTAGAATATTCACCTGATGCCGTTTCATAAGAGTAGTACTTCCTTGATGTACTTAAGGGTGTTATTCTGGTCTGTGGAACTTTACTGAGTTACGACATATTTGCCACCCGACAGGGCAAGCTAAAACGTCAAAGATAACTCGAGCCTGACGCAAAACATCGATATGGATCCGTAAAGGTGTCACGCGAATCTTAAGTGCAAAGGTTCGGGGTGACCCAGTTTCGTAATTTGTGAACGGAATTCTGGGCAAGTGTGCTTGTTCCGGCTTCGTCGGTTTCACAACAGGCACAACCAGTTCAGTATATTCAAACGTCTAGCGATAGACGTTTGTGGGTGATGCTCAACTAACTCGATAATTACAATTATCCGACAATGGACGGCTAACTGTAACATACGTCGTAAAAAGATACGCTGTTTCTGACAGTGTAAAAGTGTCCTTCGTTAAACAGCTTTTAGATCACCGTGCATTCCAGCATCTACAGGTCTCACTTTTGAAATTGTCTCAATATATGAAAATACCAGCTTCACTTAGCTAGATTGTAGAAACAGATAAACTTCACAGTTAACTAGGAGCAATGTATCCTATTTGTTTTAAAACCGATAAAAAGAATTGTCTATAACAGATCGACATGGACCTGTCGATATTCGAGCCTCGTTTGCTTCATATGGGTTAAACAAAAGCTCG
>LUCH01007020.1:8026-27739 GCA_013368495.1 Paragonimus heterotremus
ATATATATATATATATATATCCACTCCTTAAACATCTTTTTAGCAATCGTTCAAGCGTCTATAGCTGGGATGGGAATCGCTTCACACCACTTAATGAAATAGTCAACCATGGCTAGCACGTAACGGTTCCCTCTCGCCGTCTCTGGCAAAGGTCTGATAATGTCCACTCCTATCATTTCATCCGGAAAACCTGCTGTCATAGATTGAAGTGGTGCACGAGGGTGGTGATTCGAGCTCTTGAATTGTGCACATTCCGCACACCCCAGACAGTACAGTGCTACATCCCGTCTCATGTGCGGCTACCAGAACCGTCGTCTTGCTGCCTCTTCGGTCTTATTTTGACCCGAATGACCAAGTTCTTCATGTAACCGACGCAAGACGGTCGTCACCGTGGATATGGACACCACAATTCATCGGAGATAGGCTGGGCCATCTTGGAAATACAGCACATTTTCTTGCGTTACTAGTTTCGGCCAAAGCGCCCACAGACAACGGGTTTCCCAGCTGGTTCCGGCGACCTCTTGTTTAGTAGGTCGACTTTGACCTTGTAACAGACGTTGGTAGATTGGATGTAGGTCCGGGTCTTCGGATTGCATTTGTGCCCACTCTTGCGTCCCCGATGCCTTTAGCGTTATAACTGAAACGAAATTAGCTGTGCAGAATGGACATTCACCGTGATTTTTGTATGGTCTTCGTGGCACTGCATCGGCATTCGCGTGTTGCTTCCCGGGGCGATGTTGACAATCGAAGTCATAGTCCTGAAGGTACTCTTGCCATCGTGCAATCTGACCCTTTGGATCCCGAAAATTTTGCAGCCACAGAAGTGACTGGTGATCTGTGCGCACGAGAAACCGATGCCCGACGAGGTAATGTCTGAATTGTCTGACGAAGTGCACCAGGGCTAGCATTTCTTTACTCGTTGTGCAGTAGTTTCTTTCACGCTTAGTGAGGCTTCTGCTAGCATAAGCAATAACAGGTTCCAATCCATCTGGGGTTCGCTGAGATAGAACAGTTCCAATTGTCGTATCACTAGTATCAGTATATAAAACGAAGCAACCTGCGTCAGTAGATGTGTCCGGAAGTGTCAGAACGGGTGCTATACAGAGTAATTCCCGCAACCGAAGGGGTGCTGCGATTCCTGCAAAACGCACTATGAATCGCCGATAATGAGAAACTAAACCGAGAAAACTGCGGACATCATAGACGGATTTCGGCACAAGCCAGAACTGTACACGCTCGATTTTGTCAGGATCACACCGAACTCCGACAGAGGAGACAGTGTGATCTAGATGTTTGGCCTTTTGTTGGAAAAATTTGCATTTGGTGGCTTTAACTTTAATTCAACGTCTCGGAACTTTTTCGGAGTTAATCGCAAATAAGCCAGGTGTTCCTCAGAGGTATGTCCATGTAAAGTGATGTCATCCAAGTACACGAGGCTTTCATCTGGTATCAATTCACGCAGTGTCGTATGCATAAATCGCTGGAAGACGGCGGGTGCATTAGTCAGTCCGAACGGCATCGTCCGGAATTCATACAATCCGAAAGGAATAGCAAAGGCCGATTTGTACCGGTCCTCCGGATGTAGTTCTACCTGCCGATACCCAGATGCTAGATCAAGGGTGCTGAACCACGCAGAACCGGCAAGGGCATCAAACGTGTCATCGATTCTGGGTAATGGAAATGAATCTTTTTTCGTAACAGCATTTAGTTTTCTTTAATCAACACAAAGCCGAAGTGTCCCATCTTGCTTTTTTAATAGGATAATCGAAGCAGCCCAAGAGGACTGAGAGGGGCATATTGTTCTGCAATCCAGCATTTCACTAATCATTTTCTCCAGCTCGGCCTGGTACTGAATAGGCACTCGGCGTGGTGACAGCCGGACTGGATTAGCATCGCCAGTATCTATTCGCTGTTGTATCAAGTTGGTCTTGCCAGTCTCACCCTCCTTCCACGCAAATACATCCTGAAATTTCGTGAGGGTTGTCTCTAGCTCTGGCATCAGGGGTGATAGCAGTGAGCAGGGTTCTGATGGCAGCAACTGTTTCACGGCAGCAGCCATGACACCCATGCTTTGGCGGGCTGAGTTACAAAATGGGATGGTCCCGGTGTTGCATTCTAATGTTCCATTTGGTATGTTTACCTTACCCTGTAGCGTAGTCAAGAAATCAATTCCCAGAATGGCATCTCAGGAAAGATTGTCAACTACCAACATTGGATGTTCACGTACATTCTCACCTAAGGTAACAGGGACATTCAGCCGACCGACTGATCTAGTGTCGGTACCGTTAGCAGCAACCAGTCAGACGCCCGAGTCTTGCTGTGGTGAAACTTGTCTCGGTACCCTGTGTCTGTTTGTTAGGCAACAAACAGCCCCGGTATCTACCAGCAAAACAGATGGTACAGACCACAACAACCCGGAAACAGTAGGCGAGCGTACATGACTATTATTCAGTAAAAAAGATGGGCATATCAACTTGGTTAAAGGACGGGTAGTGGAATGACCTCGGTTATGACCACTTCGGTACGCTCGTTTACCACAGAGTGAGCAGTAATAACAATGGATTTTTTGATAGAGTGACCGTTGCATCCGCTGTGGCCCTTAGCGCTCCTGACAATTGAACGGTTGTGGACGAGCCAGTAGCCTGTACTGTACCGGCGCGATCTCCCTCATTCGGTACTGCTGGTCTCTTTTGAGAACCCCATTGACTCATTCAATAGTGCCCGCCCGATCTAAAGTCTCTTGAATGGACATGGGAGCCGCAGTGAGGAAAGCACGACGTGTGCTCGGGTCTCTGGTACCCTCCAGAGCTTGTTGAAGAATACGTTGTTCTCGGATTTCGCGGGTGTCATCCGAAAAACCCTCGGCACATAAGCGCCGTAGTTCCCGGATAGAAGCTGCGAGTTTCTCACCGGGATGTTGAATTCATCCATGGAATTGGCGGCTGACTTTCAGTCGGTGGGTGCCGGTGGTAAAACACGCACGTAAACGTCGAAACGTCCCCTCAGTGATGTCACCTTGTAGGATGCCTTCATCTATAGCGATGTCCAGCGCTTCCCCATCCATCAGCGTGGCAAGGACACGAGCCCTCCCCGCCTGTGTAAAAAGGAGAACTTCTTCCTTTGCTTGAAACTCCCAGCGGCGGAGGTTGTCACCAACACGGAACTTCTCCAGAACAGGCTTTGTGGGTGTCAATTGGGTTTTTATGTGTCCTCTTTGGATGACTGATGATAACAAAGTGATGATAGAAATGAATAATTTCCCGGAAAATGATGGTGCTTCTGAGTCTTCTTAATTATTTGGTCGTGAATGCCTTGGCATGGTCGCCAATTATGTGATAAACCGCAGTTTGAAGACTCACGTGATCAATAGTAATTCCTGGTGCAAGGGACGGAATGTCCACGTGCTGAAATGGATAGTACGAAAGTTAGTCACAGAGCTGGTGAGTTGGAAGCCGTATTCACAACCACCCAGCTGAACACACTAATTCGTACGAAGCGTTTATTGAGCAACAGCATGAAAACAGAAGCATGACAACGTGATGGTAAAGAGAGATGTGTACAAGTCGACAAAACAAGCGTCTGACAATTAATCACTGTTCTTCTCAGCTGTTGCTTTTTCCGCTTGGTCCAGGTACATAGCTGCCGCGAAACCTGGAAGGGAGAGGGGAAAAGGCACAAGTTGTTAGGCGCGCAGTTCGATTGACATCGCTGCTGTTACATAAAAGTAGACCAAAAAACCCGCACAATGCAAATAATTATTAGTTGCCAGTTTACCCACATTTTTGGTCCGTTTACACACTAGAATTTTCATATCTGCATGTCTACATGAAGTCAAGCTGTGAAACTTCAGACGTTAAACTTCACATGGTAAATACTTGTAAGCAACACACTAGGAAGAGCATAAAATGCTTATACAAATATACTCAAGGTTGTCCTCTGTAGTGCACAAGTGGGTATGAGCCAGACCCCCATCCACTAATAATATAAAGCGTCTTTCCTTAGGAACGATCCAAACGGAGTCCCAACAGGCATCGACATTGTAGAGTCCGTTAGCTTTTTACTCTCTTGTTACATGCAGTTCTTCATATCTGTTTCGTTCATTGTGCATATAAACTAATTGTCTGTTGGTTGAATGAATACACACTTTGTCCCCGCGCGCCTCGGTTTCTGCTTGCATACGGTCTTTGTTACCGAGAGTTTGCTGTGGCAGCAGTCGATTTTAGCACACTGGAGGAATTGAATTCGCCGGAAATACTGTGTTATTGAGGAGAAGTGTTCTTCTAACTCTTAGCGAACGTAGTGTGGTGGAATGTATTGTTGAGAGTTACTGGAGATTATTTCCTAACATTGTCGCTTCATTTCTTGGTTCCACTACTCAATTGGTGAGTCCTTGTTTCCTTTTTTCAACGTTCGCTTAGAGTTCTTTTGTTCTTTCCTACATGCTCCCCGAATAGATCTTTTGCCGCTGTCTAGTTGATTCCTTTTCTGTTTGAGTGACAGTTATCTCTGAACATGACTGATTCTGAACCAGATCCTACTGCCATGAAAATGCGGTTTATGTTAAACTTCCTGAGTTTAGTAGTCGCGATCTTGGACTTTGGTTTCCTGAAGTCGAAGCTCTTGTTGACTCTAGGGGGATACGCTGGCAAAAGTCTATGTATAATTTTATAGTTACAAACTTCCCAGAACAGGTCGCTACTGAAGCCGTCGACCTCATCTACACTCGACTTAGTGTTAGCCCATATGACATTTTGAAGGCCGCGATCATTGGATCGCAGCAACCGATGAGCAGAACCCGCGAAAGCTTTTGGCAGGAGTAGAGTTAGGCGACACAACCTTTTCACAAGTCATCCGTCACCTGACCCAGCTTCAAAGCAAACTTACGGTGAATGAACCCATTCTGCGTGAGTTGTGACACAAAAATCTGCTGGACGATATCCGCAAAATATTTTCCATACCTGATAAAGACATAACACTTCAAAAATTCGCAGAACTGGCTGGCCAGGTATACGAGAGTTGTCAAAGTCGGACGGCATCCCATGTACACTTGCCAGAGGTATCGTCGAGCCAAGCTGGCAAATCGAACCGGACGCGCTGAAGCAGCAGTTCCTCGACATAATCGTACAGTTCTGTGCACTCACTGAGAAATTGACAACAGTCGAGAGGCCCTCTCTATCTCCGCCAATCCTGAAGCCGTTCACGCAGACGTCGAGTTGATCGGAACGTATGTCATTATCATCCTCAAGTTGGTTCTAAAGCAGTCCGTTGTACCAGGACACGCTGTTTTGCTCAGGGTAGTACCCATTCGGGGAACGCCGAGGCCAGACAGTGGTGGCGACGGCTGTTCATGGCTCTTAAAACTGTCGCCTATTTTATCTGTTCGACCGTTCAACTGCGCTCAATTTTCCCACTGCTACGGGCGCAGAGGTTAGAGTTATTCCACTGACAGGTGGCAAGCACAATCCTCAACCGATATCGTACACACTACAAGCTGCTGATTGTTCGATACTTCCAACTAACGGTGAGAAGCTACCCACTTTTGATCTTGCCCTTAGGCGTCAGTTTCCCCGGAGCTTCACTGTGGCAGATGTTGAACGCCCGATCATTGGCGTCAATTTCTTATCATCCCTTAGACTCATAGTAGACGTTGGTAGTAGGAAATTGATTGACAGCAGGACCACCTTGTGCGTTCAGGGCAAGGCCACATCGGTCAATTCGACTGGACTGCGATCGGCCTTCCCAGATAACAGCTTCGTCGTGATCCACATCATCAATCCGTCTAACCTAACGGCACCCCCTAAATACGAGGTTTTTCACCACGTCGTCACTGAAGGTCTACCAACCCTTGCACGCCTCAGACATTTGCCACCTCACAAACTCAAAATGGCGAAGGGAGAGTTGGAACACCTCTTGCAACTTGGCGTTATCCAGTCGTCAAATAGCCCATGGACCTCACCTTTTCATATGGTTCCGAAATAAATGACAGGTGACTGGCGCCCCTGTGGTGATTATCGAGCATTTGAAAACGTCACCGTTCTAGATCGATATCCCGTCCCTCAGAATCACGACTTCTCAGTCGGGTTGAACAGGAAGACTATCTTCTCCAAGATAGATTTTGTTCGAGCTTACCATCAAATCCCGGCGGCCCCGGAGGATGTCCCGAACACAGCAATTACCACCCCCTTTGGACTCTATGAATTCGTCCGCATGACATTTGGCTTACGGAACGCCGCACAAACTTTCCAAAGGTTTATGGACCAAGTGCTTCTTGGTCTCGACGTCCTAGTCGCAAGTGAAGACACTCGACAGCACGAGTCACATCTTTGAATGCTGTTCGAAAGTTTTCCTCAATAAGGTGTGACACTAAACCTTATGAAGTGCACCTCCAGAGTTACCTCCATCGATTTTCTTGGACATCGAATCGACGGTAACGGCATCCGACCTTGGCCAGAGAAAATCAATGCTATTAAAGACCATCCAATGCCTTAATCTCCAGAATGTCTCCGGCGCTTCCTAGGCATTGTGGATTATTGGTCTCGCTTTATTCCACGATGTTCGAAGCTGTAAGAACCCCTCACAGACATTTTAAAAGCTAACTCTGAACACTTTGTTTTGTATCCTGAGGCTAGTTCTGCGTCCGTTGCAGACAAAGAAGCTTCGTCTCAAGCCGCCACGTTAACGCATTTGAAGGGAAAACGAACGTTTGCCGCTAACCTTGAAGGCTGACACATGTCAGCCGGCCGTTGGCGTTCTCTTACAACAAAACGTGAATGGTAAAATTCAAACTTTGTAGCCTTTCTGCCAAAAACTCCGACCAGCGCAAACGCGTTACAATACCTTTGTTCGGGGGTTACTGGCCATTTACCTGGCCATTAACACTTTCAGCATCACCTGAAAAGTTCTAACTTCACTGTTTTTACTTATCATAAACCGCTTATTCATTTTTTCAACGTCAAGCCCGACCGTTATTCCTCGAGAGAAATTTGACAGTTGTATAACATTTCTCAGTTCAGAACGGATATACGGTATATCGCAGGAGATTAAAACACCGTCGCCGACGGCTTGTCCAGAGTTACTTTAAGTAGCTTACACCAAACAGACGCCATTGATTCGAAAGAATTAGCGCAGGAACAAAACAGTGACACGGAGTTGCAGCAGTGCCGAATATCTTCTTCCCTCAACCTTCGCGAGTTGCTTCTAACCAACTGCGAAAGCGCAGTCGTATGGGACACAGCGACAGTCAGTCCTCGTCCATTTGTACCGGTAAACTTCAGACGCCCCGTTTTCAACAGTCTCCACTGTATGTCACCTCCAGCATTCGTGCCGCTGTCAAGCTGATTTCAGACCGATTCGTATAACCGGACATGCACATGGAAACACCAGAGTGATAGAGAACTTGGTTTGATTGCCAACGCAGAAAAGTCCACCGGCACATTTTCACGGCCCCCGCCATATTCGCCAACCCTGACGCACGTTTCAGTCATGTCCATGTTGACATGGTCTGGACGTTGCTGTATTCAAAAGGTCAGCGGTATATTTTGACTTGCGTTGATCGTTTCACCAGATGGCCCGTGGCAGTACCCTTCCCCAACAAGAATACCGAAACTGTTGCGCGAGCGCTTATAGACGGATGAATTTCAAGCTATAGTGTCCTAACGATTGTAACGAATAATAGAGGTACACAATTTCACTCAACGCTGTTCAGAGACTTCAACCGGTTATTCGGAGTCGATCACATCAAAACTACTGCGTACCATCCGGCAGCAAATGGGTTAGTCGAACGCTTTCACCGTCAGCTGAAGACCGGTTTAAAAGCCATACTAGACAAGCAGCATTGGACTGACCACTTACCTCTTGTCGTGCTTGGATTTCGGTCGACTGTTAAACAGGACATTGGTTGCATGACCGCAGAATTAGTTTCCGGTACGACACTACGTCTCCCTGGTGAGCTGTTCTACACGTCGAATGCCGGCTAAGCTAATTGCGACGCTACCGCCTTCGTGCAACAGTTGAAATCATCCGTGGCAAAAATCCGGCCCCAGTGCACCGAGTTAAACATCAAACAAGAACAAAAGCACTCCAAGTTGGACTTTTTGTGATTTTGTTTTCATACGGGACGACGCCTTTAAGACCTTACTCCAAAAGCCATACTCCGGACCATTCCGCGTGATCAAACGATTCCCCAAGTTTTTGTGACCGATCGAAATGGATCCCACGATACAGCGAGCGCTGATAAACTTAAAGTTTTTCACCTGAAATATTATCAGGGAAACAGGCGGAATGTATAATCCTGATGCGCAACTGACCAACAACCGTGGCGACATAGCTTTCTTCTAGACTTACTGCGATACGTCGTGTACAATGCAATGTGAACACAACGTGGTCGAAAATTACAAAATCTATTGTATCTCCAAAATCGCGCGGAATTGAGCGTTTCTGCAATTTTGGAGATACAATAGATTTTGTAATTTTCGACCACGTTGTGTTCACATTGCATTGTACACGACGTATCGCAGTAAGTCTAGAAGAAAGCTATGTCGCCACGGTTGTTGCTCAGTTACGCATCAGGATTATATATTCCGCCTGTTTCCCTGATAATATTTCTGGTGGAAAACGGTCTGCATTATCACCTAGTTGTTTCTACCCACGGTGTGATGTAAACATGCGTAACACGTCCCACCCTGTCATTAATAACGTGAGTATTGCTTTGTTTGTTGCTTATTGATCATGCCCCAATATGACCATGTGTGCGCGAGTCAGTGCTCACTTATCCGACGGATAATGACCAATTTAGATGCTCGTTACTCAGCCGACGAAAACTTTGATTCCCACTTCTGCCGTTTCAGCTGCAACGCTTCTATCTTCGGAACATGGATGCTTATGATTCCAATGACTGTTGGTCTACGTTTTCGCCGGCTGCAGACTTCACTGACGGATGCCAGTATGTTACCTCGGCTTTTGCCGGAAGTGACGGATATCTTTTCAACTCATCCCAAACGGTCCAAACAGAAGTTTATTTAGAATTCCTCAGTGTTCTTCTTTCACAAAGTTGTTGATAGCTTAAGTCAACTGGATGGAGCAACCACCAGCGCGAATCTATGCGGCATACTAATATATATTCCACCACGAAAATCCCGATGGAGGCATTTCCAGAACGCAAAATCGATTAGGAAAACGAACATTATGCTTTTATCGAGAAAAATGGTTACAAATTTTTTCAACAAAAGTGCGAATATGGGTAACTTTTAGATATACCTGATTTTTCTTATTGCAACGCCACCAGCATATTTAGTTAAATTTATGTATTTGTCCCACAATATGCATTTGAATATTTCATGAAAAATTTGAAAAATCTCTTTTCGCACCTAATTGGCCGTTTCCAACTCGTTTCAGCCTTGAGACACCATACCGGCGAACGACACAATTGCCCTCCTGGCCACACTGACGTCATCATTTCTATAACCGCTCTTCGTGGTTCCAGCATTTAGAGTAGGTACTGTGATTGACTTTATGCTATCCGATCCACCCTTCTGAACATTGCTACATACAAAGCGGTTTTTATGGAAGGTAACTTGAATATGTCCGGACTTCCTCATCTTCTGATCCCAGTGCGTCAAGGTCAACTCTACACATGAAAAGCCAACTGGTCAACATTATTCTGACAGGTACAGAAACATTACACTCTGTGTAGTGATAGTTCGATTACGCCGTGCGAAAGCAACTAACAGAAAATCGAAGATGATGGTAGTCTTTTCTTTACCTGATCGCTCAGCAACTTCAAAACTGCTATGGGCAGATATTCACAGCAGCTGTCACTGAGTCCCACCTGTAAATGATCAGTTAATAAGGGTCAAACAAGGGTGTTGAATGCTTATTGAACCTCTTGCAGACAAAGCGCCATGTTTTTCCACATGGAGAGGTTGAAGATTCAGTTGACTGAAAACAGAACAAAACAGCTAATGAATAAGTTGATGCATCTAAGGTATCAAAATTGGAACAAATATAGCCAATAAAAGAATGATACATACAATTCCGTTTAAGAAGTCCTAATTGTCACACAGCCTACAGAGGTCCTCTGGGCAGTGTCATTTTGGGTGATACTAGCCCATTTAGCCATCAGGTCCTTGTGTATGGGAACAGCATTCATGTGAAGTTCTGAGGTGAGGGGGTACTTCACTGTATTCTAACAACGCGTCTTTGATGGTTTTGACAGCAGTTTTTTGAAAAAGGACAAATTTGTCCTACCCTGAGATTAATTGCCAGAAGCTTCTTGTACTAAAGTTTCCATAAATTACTTGCCTCACTGTACCAAGTTGAGATCGTATCCTTTCAAAATCTTTTTGTACAACCAGTTGCTCTGGGACCAGAATACAACTTGGTTTCATTAGCGTGCTTACACGCAAAGAATATAGAGGGTGTCATCAAAATGCTTGTGCTGGCGAATGGACAGATTTTCCAAACAAGAAGTTGCTGAGAAATGGTGATGAACCGACACTAGAGTGCTAACATCAGAACAATGTTTGCTGTCAGAAGTGAAAGCGTGAGGCACAGTCTAACACATGAACGGGTGTTGTAAACTTTCCGCTCGAAAATACCCACCGAGGTCGTGGGAACAACAACCTTAATGGCAAATTTTGTATTTCGTACTCGACCATCAGGCTAAACACAACGCAATAAGCATAGAAACAGCAAGAAGGCCGAGTAGGAAAGTCGGTCAGTGGATTCACTGCCGATCGCCAACTGATCGACCAAAAATTACAAGGTTCTGAATGTTAGCCGTTGTTGAGGTTTAACCCTGACCTCTTAGCTAAGAAGAACTTGCTGGTGTTTAACATCTCCTGACCTACAATCAGTCAAGCATACAATCTGAAATAAGGATCGAGCATCCGCTACCAACTACGGAGCCTATAACTTTCATTGTACAATTGGTTTACTCACTCTAGATAGTGCTTCTATGCTTATTTCTGTGTAATTAACCTGACGATCAAATACAGGAAACAAGTCTCGTTCGCCACGTTGTTATGGTGAACTTTGTTAACGCTTCAATCAAAATGATTTCGACTTGTGAAGTATTTATCCGTTCGCCTCATTCTTGCTTCATGTTCAGCAAGTCCTTAGATACCGGAATTAGCAAGCGGGAAATCGTAGTTCCTTCCTTCCAATGGAAAGTCAAAACCATAATTGTTAAAGGCTGGTATAATCATCCCGATGAAGTGACCGTAATAAAGGAGCCTCTGTTTCACGTAACCTAGTCGGGCTTTTCTATCAACCTACTTAACTCTTCCAGTGCGATCAGGCTTGTATGTAACGAACTTGTTGAATAAACTATGGTAAACCCTCTTCGACGTTTGTTCGGCTAGGAGTCAAAGTGTCAACGTGCCAAACTCAACTGATGCCAACATGACGCTGGAAATAATACTGGTTTGTTAAACTCCTATTGTGAAGGTCTGAAGTGACATGCATTAGTGTTGAATGTTGGATCATCGAGAGAGTGCGATTGAGACTTTCGTGGGCTGTCAAACTTAGAAATCGAACCTGATGATGCTGTGTGGTAGTCCAATCTTAAATATCGAAGTCAAACCTTAAACCTCTTCCGTTTGTTTACACCGGTTGATCCCAATGGTTGCCATTCCCGTGACTGTCCCACGTCTACCATATATACCTAAATGAGTTGAAGGCATGACTTGCGAATGGGCCATGGTAGTCGGTGTTTTAGATAAGTAGGTGAGCTTTCATCAGCTGTTCCACTTCATTTTTCCGTAAGCCTAGAAGTAACTGAGATTCTTTCGTAGCTACTCTCACTGATCACTCACAGTGCATGGGAGCACCACTCTGTGACGGCTTGAAATTCTCAAGCGCAATCCCAGGCATTGGTGTTGTTCACGACGCCTAACAGTGTTGAGATATTTGCCTCAACCAATTCTCTAGGGGGACGATGAGAATAACTGGTCACAAAAGGCACAAAACTGTTAATACTGATACCGCGGTTGGTACGCGTTAATTTGCCGGCAAACCATAAACGGCTAATTGAGTAGAACCTGTGAAGAAGCAATCATAACATTTAAAGAACATAATGGTTTACTTCGAAACAATTTCTGAAGAATTGTAAAAGTTTCGCTTCCCCATTAGACACCTTAAGGTTTGACTCAGTCCGCATATGTCCAGCGAGTAGTTTCAAGCAGCAGTCGGGATCATGTGTTACGATACAACGTCTTGTACACAGGAAGCCTATGAAAGGCAAGACAACATACACACTTCCTTTTTGCGGAAGCTCAGTGAGAACGCGTTTACCTCGAAGACAGGAACTAGGCACAAACGGCAAACTATTGCTGACGTACTGCACGTTTCCAGATGCTCGGCTGTTCAACAAGTGCACCTGAAATTTGTGTGGAATGGCAGCAGCACTGTCTTCTTGGAAGCGGAAATAATAGCCGTAATACGGAAGTCAGCATAATTTCAATTTCTGCCTCTAGGTAGTTGCTGATCAACAATGACAGTGAAACACTTGAAGGTCGATGTGCGTGGGACAACTTACGTCACAGGGCCTTACTAGTCCACTGACTACACAGGGGCAGACAAAGTCTGGTTCGCCACACCGCTTATGTCGATGTTCGTAGAGCTGTAGTATGAGCTACGTAAGGAGCAAAATCGATACAAAACTGCAAGTATTAGGTAGCATGTTCTCAACTAGCTTCAGATGTAATTGGTAGCTCTAGTGCCAAGTATGGAGGTTGACGGACACTAGCCAGAATCGTCAGTAGCAAATCACATTGACCTAACAGGATACAAGGATAAAATTTGTGACACTTTCCACAACTTTTCAGGACGACCGACTAGATGTCGTCCAAGTGTACAAGCATCTGACGACTGAACACAACAGTACCCAAGACAGAGCCAATTAGTGTTGACAGTGTGTTCACCTTGACTGTCAGTACTCTCATCTTCATTTCGCCCTGTCTATTCGCAAAAATCACGACTTCTTCTACTTGGAAGTTTGGTTCAGCAACTCAAGTCTATTTCATGTCGATGCGTGACCAGAACACATGAGATGTTTATCAAAGGAACCTCGCACGAGCTGCCTTATCCTCACCTTATTCACCGAAAAACCTTTTTCCGGAAGCCCCAATAAAAAATATGTTCATTAGGAATAGGGCAACGCACCAACTTTCGTCGTCAATCGTATGTGAAATCGTAACGCAAAAATTCAATTTCATTGTCACCTTCGGTCCACTACGAAGCGAAAGATATAGTATTCCATCTCAGGATTATGCAACCCTTAATAGAGTGTGAACCTTATACAACTTTAGGACAAGGCACATGGTTAGTGTGGTGTCTCATCTTTTACGTCAACGACTGATCCTAGGTGAAAGATCTGTGTGCGCACAGAGCGCTGTTTCGCAATCGGATTCTGGAGATTCCACAGATGAGAGGGGATACCGCACTCGCCAATAAAGTGTTAGCCGACTCCAAACACTTGCTCATCTATCCTACTAAGAAGTAACCCCTCAAATAAAAAAAAAAGGAATCGTATTTGTTTTCAGCGCCAGTGATATCGTCCGTTTTGTCAGCTCCTTCCGACAGTTATCCGTTTCTCAGTTATTGGCTCGAAGGTCGCCTCAAAGGGAAAATGACCCCATTGGCTCGATTCCTCGTTTGTTAAATATTTCTGAAAATTTCAAAGCCGGAATTTCGGGCAAAGCACCTACAGTACATCAACTGTGAATGAGCAGCGTCAATGAAAAATTGGAATATATCGAATAAGTGCCAAAATTACTGGTGTGTTGGTGAAAATATTTCCCACTGTTTTCGCGAAGACAACGCGCTATTGGAGTTACGCTACGCTTTTGAGTCTTATAAATGTATTCACTGCTATTTTAGAAATAAAATACTTCGTCCTTCAGCACGGGGGTGCTTCAATTTGCGGCGTTTTTTAAGATATGGTCGAAGTAGATACAAACGACCACGCAATGTTGGTATTGCATTTCAACCAGAACACTAACACATTAGTCCGGGAAACATATATGACAACGTTCTCAGCTTTCTTTTCTATGCGATCCCTATATTACTCCTTCGTGTTTGCAAGAGTCCAAGTAGACACTGATTGACGAAACCTTGCTCTCAAAAATGATTGCAAATGACACATAAGTATGCAACATGCATTCACACTAGTGGCTGCTCCGTCCAGTTCAATTAAGCTATGACGAACGTTAATGAGGAGAACACAGGAGAAATAAAGGCAAACATGTATTTGGATCGTTCAAAATATATTATATTGACCTTCAATTCTGGCAAAATATTCAAAAGCATACTGATGACCATCAGTGAAGTTCGCAGCCAGCGAAAATATACGGCAACAGTGGTCGTAATCACAAGCGTCCATGATACGGAGATTGGAGGGTTGTAGCTGAAATGATTCTTGTGAGAATCAGTGTTTTCGGAGGAGAACAAACGAACACCGAACTTGGTCATTATCCGTCAGACAGGTGAGAACTGATTCGCGTAAACATGGCAGGCTACACTCAAGCTTAATCGATAAGCAATCAACAAAACAGTACACACGTTGTAGATGAGTGAGATATGTTTTCCATTTTTACACCATACCGTAGGCAGAAACAACCATGTTATAACGTAAACCGTCTTCTACCAGAAATACTGTCAGGAAACCAGGTTGAACATATAATTCATATGTATGACTAACACGCGAACGTGGTGGCGTAGCTTACATTGGTAATTACTTTGATATTTAGTGCATAGTGCAATGCCAACGCGACGTGGTCAAAAATAACGAACTGAGTTATATCTCCCAAACCACGCAAAATTGAGCGTTTCTACATCTTACTACGAAAATTCCACCGCAACTATTTCAGAACGTAAAATCAATCACGAAAGCCAGCACGACGGTTTTCTTGAAAATAAAGACGAAACATTATTCTTAACAAAAGTGCGAATATGAAAACATTTTGGGTAAAGCCCATTCTTCTTATTGCAACACAGCTATTATACTCGTCAAAAGCTACGTATTTGTCTCGTAATATGCGTTCTAATATTCTACGAAAAAATGTCTAAAATCGTTCTATGCGCTTAAATGGCCGGTTTCACCTCGTTTCGGCCTTGGAGCTCCATATCGACGAAATACACACTTGCCAAAAAGCTATTGTACACTTCAGTCGACTACACTGTTTCTCAAGTTTAAAATAGTAGCTCACCAGAAACTTTGTTCTGGCCTGTGGTGGGATTACCTCCAATGTTCCCAAAATCCTAAACTTCCTGCGACGTGAGAATTGCCTCACAAGCACCACCGCCCCGGTTCACATTACCTTGTAAATGTGAGTTTGCCACAAACCACTAATATCAAAGTTAGTGCGTTGGCGTGGGTATCGCAGCTTTACTCGAGGCTGTATAACGAACCCGCACCATCTCAACTCCTGTGGGCTACATTCATTAAGATAACGATGTTTTTGGTATCGCCGTCGGGAACGCCACCCAACCAGTCTGACGCTTGTTTGAATTCCGAAGGTCGACTGGAGTTTCCATCGACGTTCGTCCTCTCTAGGGGCTGCCGTGCGGTTGTGATTAATGTTCTCTCACGCCCAACTCCCTAGCATCTTTTATTGTCACGTTGAAATCTCTTTCTCAACGGTGAGCAAACCAATAAATAAAGTCTGTTTGCAGATTCATCGTCTTCTCACCACGGCTTCCAATCCGCGTTAACATAGGATTCTTGAAATCTTGGGCGTACGCACTTAGGAACTATCATAACGACGGGCCATGGTAGACACCAAATTCGCACGGGTCGTCAAGTGCCTTATCAGTCACCAAGGTAAGGATGAGATCACCTAGGATCCAATGGAAATCTGATGGGTGGGTACGTAAGATGTGTGTAGTTGACTTTGGTCAGCTTCTTCTCGATGCGTACCTTCAAACCACGAAATGTTCTTCCGAAGAACTTGAACTCTGTAGATTCCGCTGACAGTTTCAAAGTTCGTCTTGGTCATCAGTTTCTGTCTCAACCAAGATGCTGTATTTCCTTCCCCATTCCGGCATTGCCGCACTTGGGTATTTGATTCTACGCGTCGTGATACGGAACCTACAAAAGCTGCTGCTTCCTACTCCCCTTGCCAATCCACTGACTCGTTAGGTGCGCAAAGTGTAACAGGTATAAAATACAAGTAGGCCGTTCCTTCTGTGGTCGTCCGTGACACTTATGGACCTACTTTGGGGCAGTGTGGAGACACCGAAAAACAGCGGTCCTCCAAAGTACGGGGTTCCAACAACAGTCCTGAAAAAGAAAACAACAAGAAACGGGCATAAGCCAAAGGCTCAGTAAGCCATGAACACGACTTACATGAACGAAACAACGGCCCTGACAACACAACGGCACGCTCTGTTACACAACTCAAGTTCAACCTGTGCGCGCTTGCTGGTTTCGACCACTCATTACACATGTATAACAAAGTTGACCTTAAAAAGAACCAAGGGATTTGGTTGTCGACTAGTTTATCCTTTTCTTATAACCACCAGTTGGCCGCCCAAAAGTGATTTAAGACTCTTGTGATGATAAAAAGAGCCTTCCTTCAAATAGATATGCATGCTTTCAAAACGCTATACGGGGTCCACATAAGACCATTGCTTGAGTACGCGAATCGAATCGCATACACCGTCTTGAAGAAGGACATACTCACCATCGAGCGTGTCTAGCAAGTAGCCACCGAAATGGTTATTTGCTTGTGGCACTTTTCTTACGAGTCTCGTCCAGAAATTCTCGGCCTTTATCCACTTGAATTTCGAAGATACCGCGGCGACTTCATCCTTACGCACCTTCTCTCCAGCACATAACTCGTTCAACAATTGTTCACCCCAATAGCTCATGAATGTCTAATGGGTCACGATAAGAGGCTCTACAAGCTTCGACCCGGGAATTCCTTAGGCAACAGTTCTTTTCTCACAGGGTTATCAGTCACTGGAACGACCTTCCATCAGAAGTTGTTAGCTGTTCTTCTGGGGAACGCTTCAAAGCGTTATTAGATTCTAACTTACTTGAGAAATTCTTAGATCAGTATTTTACCCTGCTTTGCTAAATTGGCATTTTACACTGTTTTCAATATTCCCCGTAACTCCCAAAAGCGGTGGCACATCCAGTTTACAATTACTAGCTTTTAGGTCAGCAGAAAGCCGCTGATATCAAAACGGACAAACTGACTGGATTAGGGTGACTTGGGTCTCCAACCTCTAACCCAAGACCAAATCACTGAAATCGGTGAAGTCAAAAGTTGGCTCCATAAAACAGCGCACACTACCTCCTTTTAAACCCTGCATCAAGCAGACGAAAAAGTCAAGTTTTCTGTGGGTGAAAAGTCTCAAACCCCCCCGAAGAAGCTGAATTTAGCAGGGGTGAAGAAGTCGCAAGTGGCGACACCGAAAGTGCCGGTCAAGAGTCCTCTAGAGACGTTGACGTACGCGTAAGCAGAAATGTCGTGCCCACAGCCTCAAAAGAGGGCCATCAGAACCCTTCGGCGGCATATGGTTGGCGGCATCCAGACAGGAGTAGCGTGTCACAAAGACCGAGGCCAGAAGATGCCTGCGCTTTGAGCCATCACCCCAAGTGGCTTGCGCTGCACCACTTTCGGTTCCACTCACACACCATATATCCGGAGTAAACCCAAAGGAATAAGACCAGTAAGTGTGTGAGTAAGGCCTTTGTGTCCAGCTGGCCAATGCTGGTTAACCAACTGAATGACTAGCACGGAAAAGAAAACCCTTATCTCTCGGAAAATAAACAGTGAGAGAGATTGCAATGGTAAGATCTATACCAAGGAGAAAGATGTGTGAAATATAATACAAAAAGCATTTCAGTATACGACTGCACGTCAGTGCGATCCGAAAGGGATAAAGTTGGAAAACAAAACTCAAAGTTGAACTACGAAAAGATCGAGCGAACGATTCATCATTCAATACACCAACAAAGCCTAGGAGAAGAATAGGAAGAAGATAACAGACACCCAAGTTTCTGAAAAGAGGAGCAGATTAGTTGTCAAACGACCATGGTCTTGGCCGATGTAATCATTAAAAAAACAGAACGGATATGTTGATATGACCTACTTGAGCCTAACGAACTCGTTGTCTCTTCGCCGAGTACGTTGGTGACCTACTAATCCAAGGCGGCCAGCGCTCTCGCGGCCGCACACATCGCAACGCCATATAGTCATGTCACCACGACCTATGGCACCGATGGTTACCTTACGTACCGCCCGTTTTCGTTCTCGGCCGCGCGATATCCGCCCGTTGAACTCGCTGACGCCAGTCCGAATTGTATTCCTCCAGGCAGTCCGATTCAACGCCAAGTCTTCCCAAAATCTAAAATCAATTTTACAACGTGAAAGACTTACCTGCACAGCACCCTGGTATATATGCTTTCGACAACCAGGACTTCGCTTACCTGATCTCAGTTGTCCATACAGCACCTGCTTCGGGACGCGGTTTTCACCCATCTGACGCACATGACCAAGCCAACGAAGCTGATTCAACATCAGCGGGTCTTCCATCCCGTTCATGTCCGCTCGCCGCAGTATCTCAGTGTTCGGAACCATGTCCGACCACCGAATACCCGAGGTGCGTCTTAGACATTGCAAATGTAAGTGGCTCAGATGGCGCGCGTCCCGCTGATACAATGTCCAGGTTTCACTACCGCACAACAGTATAGACAGCACCATTGAGCGGTAGACAAAGAGCTTAGTGTTCGGCTTCAGGCTGTGGTTCTTCCAAACACGTCTTTCAAGACATCTGGAAGCAGTATTAGTCTTTGTCACACGAGCTCTCAACTCTCGGTCCACGGAGAGATCAGTAGACAGATTGATGTCCAAGTAGCAGAAGTCTGTACAGCAGACGACAATATCTCCATTGATGCGAATTTGATGTGAGGGTGTACAGAAAACACCTCCGCCCGGAGGGAGCTGAAAGAAAGAAAATGTCTTACCTGTGTTGATATCCAATTCAGACTTGGATGTCGCGGTCGCGAAAACCGTGGCCAGTCGCTGTAGTTCGTCCTAGCTATGTGCGAACAGCGCGTTGTCATCTGCGAACAGAAGCATGCGCATCAGTGAGGTATGTAACCTGGTTGGGTCGCCGAAGCGTCGAATATTCAACAGGCGCCCATCCGTCCGGTACTCTACCTTAACGCCGTCCTCCCCAACAATCCTGAGAAGCAACTGTTAGCATGGCAGTCAAATATAAGCTAAATGGGGACGGAGCCAGGACACAACCTTGCTTCACGCCAATGACAATGTCAAAATCATCAGAGGTCGATCCACACGATTGCACCTTCGCCCTCATGCTCAAATGCAACAATCTAATCAAATTGACAAACTTACCTGGACATCCAAATTCACCTAGCACCGTCCACAGCGCCTCGCGGTTCACGTACTCGAGCGCCTTAGTGGAGTCGACAAAGAGGGCATACAGGGGCTGGTTGCGTTTCCGGCGCTTCTCCTGAAACTGTCGAACGGCGAACACCAGGTCGATCGTACTCCGATTCGCCCGGAATCCACACTGCTCATCAGGAACATTGGCCTCTACGACGTCCGTATTCAGCCGGTTTAAAAGGATTCTGGCAAGCACCTTGCCTGCGCACCTCCGCAGACTGATGCTCCGATAACCGTCGGGGCATTGCTTGCTACCCTTGTCTTTAAACAAAGGCACTGTCGCAGCATCCTTGAA
>LUCH01007022.1:0-11536 GCA_013368495.1 Paragonimus heterotremus
GTCACTTGGGCCTCCAACCTCGATCCCGTGAACAAATCGCTGAAATCGCTGAAAGCATGTTATGGCGAGTAACCGATAGTTGATGCTGGTGATTCAGCACCCACTTCAACCAACGCAAGCGCTTGTTTCAGCTTACTTGCCTTACATTTAAGCGTGATTTCTACTGCTTGTATTGTGGGATACTGGCGAAGGTCAGGAACAACGTTGTCGGACGCGATGGATGCACTAACAGTGGGCCCTGAATTACAAGTAGCGACCCTTGATCTACTAAACGGCCGCCCAGATGGTCTACATTCATCGCAATGTAGTTGCATACAGTCTAGACTGGCCGCACTCAGAACTTGGTAAAACCCCAAAGAAACGCCGAGGCAAGAAGTGTGGAACCAAGCGTCAAAACAGAAATATTGGAGGGCGTGGTTTCTCTCTCGAACAATCTTAGGACACAAACTACACGCAGACCGTTTCAACGTGCATGCGGAATGTTCACCAAGACAGATAAGAGGAGAAAAGAAGACAAGATACACTGAACACTAGGTGGGTATTGGTGGTACCCGCCTGACGCAGTTGATAACATTAATTTCAGTTCGGAATAACGCGGGATTACCCAACTAAGTTGGGGAACGTGACGAACTAAATATTAAACAGAATGGAATACGCAACCGAACTAAATTATACCACAGTAGTTGATAAGAAAAGAAAAACCAAGTACAATTTTTGAAAACGATTATGACACGAGACAACCTGAGTCGGATTCGAACTTCCCGCGACCGCACGTTACACGTTACACGTTACAAAAGTGCGACAATGGACCCGTTTTAGATATAGTTGATTTTTCGCATTGTAACACAACTACTATACTCGATGAAACCTATATATTTGTCCCGTGATATGCATTTTAATATTTCATGAAAATTTTGAAACATCTCTTTTTGCGCCCAAAAGCCCGTTTCTTACTCGTTTTGGCCTTGAAGCGTCATACCGGCGAACAACATACTTGCCAGTCATTGGACTTATGCCATCAAAATCGAGGTTCTTGCTTGCCGCCACAATCGCAAGTTCCCGGGTAGACGTTGTAGGATCGGGTACAACAAGCTCAGTCATCGACCGCAGTTTACGGTGGCCTTGCTCCGTGCTTTGTTTTTAGTGTAGTGGTCGCATCTATCTTCACCTTGTAAATAGCGATCAAAGGATACGTCCTCTAAGTTGATACTGACGGATTTCAAGGATAGTGTTTTTCCAACTACTGTCTCGGGGCTCAGTATAGAAGGTAGTGTTACTCGCAGGCCAGGTGACCTTTTTGTTGAAGCTGACGCGCAGACTCCTCGCGAGTATCAGGTTTCAGACATCCGATGCAAAGGAATGCCAAGGCTAATTGGCTCAATTCAGCTTGAGGGGAATCTACTTCACTAAACCTTCCCTTTCTGACAGCACTTATATTTGTCCAACGTTCTTCACTTTGTAGAGTTTGCGGGGTTGCCACCTTTTCTACTGAAGCACCAAGGAGGACAACAAGTATGTGCTCATTTAAGCATTTCAGTTCCAATTTCATTTTAGAGACCGTTCGCCGAGGTTCACACAACGTATGCCCTACTGAAAAGGTAAAAGAGGGTGTACATTTCTAAGGAGCCCATCTTTTGACGTCGTACGTTTTCCGCGTTGGTACACATTTTGTGATTCTCATATGGCCATCCGCAAATAAAGGGGCGCTTTGGCTACCGTTATGTTGCGGCCCATGCAAAGAGATAGGGTTTTAAAAATGCTGACTGCTTGCACCTGTCTTCACTAAGGCCAACGAACTTGAGTCGTCCTCGGTTTCGCCATGCATGGCAATGCACGTCGTTCTGTACAGATATGTTGCACCCGTGATAACCATAACTGCTTCTAGCTTCGGCGCATGTCTGTCAAACTTCCATTAAAGCTGGTGCGGTTCGTTATCAGGTAGAAACAAACAACTTAAAGTAGTAACTGAGTTCTAAATAGTTCCATGTACAGATACGATGAAGTGCAAATGACATGACGATTAATAATGCACTGTGTCATCCGACAACGAACAACGTTAACTGTATGTGAATTTTGATGTACAAGGTACAAATAAAACAAAGATATGGGTGGGCAAAGAGAGCAAGTAAACTTGAGCAAATCTTCCAGTAAACCGCGTAATGAGGAAGCATGTGAGCTAACGCATCAATGGATTGGAGACAAAAGTACTCAACAAACACGCCGACTCTGGCCCGGCGTCGGCCCGACTTTGGCACGAGTAGGCAAGGAGTCGGATCCGAGAAGGCGTGCAACAAAATCCAGAGACGGTCCGACTCTGGTCAGAGTCAGATCAGAGTGGGCCAGAGTGGGATTCCAGTAGGCTAGAGTAGGACCCGAGTAGGCCAACTGCGCTACCGGCACCTTCCTTACATTCCTAGTTATTCCCTTCAACAAATGAAGTAGTCCGAAACCTATGTTATACAACGCGTACGACCCACTGACAATATTCCGTAAGTCTCACCGGATCCTCTTCTTAGCGATCGATCTTAGCTGGCAACAAGGTGTCAAGCTGATTTAACAGGACCATTTTTGTAATGAAGCGTTTGCTACGAACGCCCTCGAATTGTCTAACGCGGACCGATATGGAGATGGACAATGGATGCATCCAAATTGCTCCTACGACGGACATACTACCGCAGACATCTTCTACGTGACCGCTGAACACGCAGAAATTAACCGCAAAATGAAAAGTACCGCAATAAAAAAGTACGTGTATACTTCAATAAAAGAAATTGATGGAGTTCAGGAAGTAAAAGCAATCAGAAACAAGTCTCGTTGGAGTAGAAGGCATCCTCAAATCCAGCATGCCGTGCTCGAAATACGAATGGAACAAAATCTGAAGAAAAAAACAAATGAAGGAACAACATTGTATGAGAAAAAACAATGGAGAAAACCAAGAAGACAATACCGTAGTTCCACAGAAAATATTTTTCCAGAGGAAGTACACCCAGATGGGAACACGTAACATGAAACAGCAAGACTTGTAACAGACATGGATTCACTACATCAAAAATCAACTTCATGTGAAACACGTATTATAGACCCCTACGTGGCACCTAGAATTAGATTATGATTCCGACAAACTTCCTCTTCACGACAATGATTTTGCGTTGGAAGTTATCAGCTTGTGAAGTCGAAGTATGAGGTGCATTCTTACCTGGTAGATGTACTCCAGTGGTGGCAGTAGTTCCAGATATATTTGTGCCTCATTTTGATATAATTATTCATGGTTGTTCAAATCTACTTGGTCAGCGTGCATGAAAGAAGGTACGTCATACGAAGTTGGCGGCGCTTTTGTGTGATTTTTTAACCGCAACCAACCTCAACCATGCATCTACGATACATCGTAACTGTTCATGTTTTCTTCTGGCTTCCTCCTCCAGGGCTTCTTTTGCGTCTTCCAGCTCCGGATTGCCCTTTTAATTAAGTGAACTTCGCAAATCTATAGGTTCTTACCTGTTTGCGCTTAGTTTCTGAGTATCAACGTTTTGATCTCCCACCGTCTCTGTCTTTGGCTCCTTGGAACCACCTCATGATGAAATATTTCACATTTCCCTCACTCTCTTGGGGGTAGTTTCGATAAGATAAAGCGGCACCTGTTAAAGTGTTAGGACGAAAACGTATTGCTTATAATTACTTGGGAAATGTTAGTGTCCATTAGGCGACACTTTCCGTTCCTCCCCAGCCAGTTTATCTTCATCGCCAATGATTAGACAAACACATGGTTACGTATCTTTCGTGTGTACTCATAAACTGTGCGTCCCCGGTGAATGACTGCGAGGGTGCGGATCTACGAAAGAAAAACAATAATCAAGAACATCATCACCACTGCCTGCACCTAGCAATGAACTGAAAGTAAAAGTTGATTGCTAACATTTATGGGAATATAAGGCGTCAACACTACGCTTCGCCCTTGATTAACAAACACATCAACCTTGCGGATTGCTTATCGCCTCAACGGATGAGGCTGATTATCTTTGTCATCTTCAATTCAAAATGAACGTAACAAAATAAATGACTACCAGGTTTCTCTGACGGAATAATTTCATTCTCCATGGTGACAGGAATAGTAATGGAGGAAACACTGGTAAAACTGATGCCGAATTCTAGACGTTTCCACCGTATTCGATGATATATAGTGGTACGACAATACAGCCTTCGCCCGGAACTCATGGTGCATCGAAAGTTTATTAACCAGATGGCTTCAGGGAGTATGAAGATAAAAAAATCAAACACCTAGGTGAAAATCAGTCTTCAGGTCAAGTTGTAACATGCCTTGACTTAACAATAAAAGTATGTTATATCACACAAACATTCAGAGTGACATGACATATTGTTATCTAAGATTATCTGTAAAACGTCACAAAAAACAACAGGGCAAAAACCGACCAAACCAGAGGCACGTGACAATCAAATGACCCAGAGCTATTGAACTAGCCCGGATGAGCAAAATTTACCCTCAGTTGGCAACCACCTATACCGTAATCAAATACCTATCTACTGCAATGGAAAATGCCATTCTTAGATTATTCGTAATCATTATTCAACCACAAAAGTAGTCCCATGATAACGTGCCATTCACCATGGATTCTCATCTTTGGTTGGTCAGTGATGAAGGCAGGCCAACACCTGGCCCACTCTTGGCCGACTTGGCCGAGTCGGCCACGTGTTTACTGGGTAGGAAGTAGAGGCTTTGAAAATTTCTTATCTCGATCTCTGGATTCTTAAATTCATCGGTGGTAGGCTAAAACAAGGGAAATGGGGCTGTGTCCGACCTAAGACAATAAATTTCGGCCCATGCGATCCCCGACAATTGCTAGAGACTTGGCAGGAAAAGCATGGTTAGGTGGAGCATTCCAAGCCCTGCTGGCAAGTAACAAGAAAGTCTTGTATGCATTCTGGTCTGCCACGTTGGACCTCTTTTTTTCGAAGGGATGACCTTTTTTGCGAACATGAATTAGACTGACGTCTTTCAGGGATATGCAATAAATACGAGACGCGAAGTAAAAACACGGATGATTGGGAGGGACCCCCTGCATACTATGGGGGGCTACAATAGGTCTTGAATGATGCTAAACAACACCGTTACTCGGAAGGAGCCAGAGAAATTCAGGCTCCGATCGTCTAGCGCGCAAGGAGGCTGAAAGAGTATATGGCGTCACTGGCGCACATAAGCCGACAAACGTGCAAACAAATAAAAGCGACCGCAAGCAGCAGGCAAGTGGCACGCAACGATCCATACGATCTTAAGCACTGTGTGCAGCAGAGTTTCGGGAGAGGTCTTACATGTCATATGGCAGGCAGACCGGAGTTATCCTCAGTTCGCTACAGACCCCTCAATGTCATGGTATTCCTCCTGTTGATCATCAGTCGACTCGGATGACCAGAAGACTAAACCATCAAAAAGGGTGCCTCTAAGCCGAAGATACTCTGAGGACTACGTCTTCAGAGATGTCAGCCTTTCTTCATACAGCTTGGTTTTCAGACTCCGGACTGCTTATCAGCACGACAACACAGGTGTCTGATTCAGACCATGTTGATTTAATATCGTTACCACTGTGCACTGAAACTATGCTGACTGATCAGTAAAGTTAAAATCCACTTGCATTCAAATGTTTCGTCGAACGCCATGTGACAAAGACATTTGTTTTTCTAGTTACTTGCAGTGGCCGAAAAATCGTATTTTTCACTCGCTGAAGGTCGCGTGTTCCTACGCTTCTTCTGACGAGTTCATTGCTGTTTACTCGCCGAAATCTGTATGACATGCTGTAATACTACTCAAGTGTTTTCTATCAACACAACTATTCCGTATCTAATAATATGAGTAACTGACGAAGTCTGCTTCTGTTGGTGTCCACGGTGTAATCCGTGAGACGTCTCACTTCTCCTGGAGGGTGATGACACGCCACCTGAATTCCTCCATAAGTAAAAGTATGCACACAGAGTCTTACGATTTACCGTACGGTGAGGATGATGATGATGACGACTACGATGATGACGATGACATTGACGGTTACGATGGACTCAGTGACTTCGATGAAGACGACGACGTTCAAGGTCGGAGTGCCAGTCGGCATGGCACCAATGGCTCTATGAATGATCGTTTAGGCGGGGGCCAAAACGAATTTCGACGACAACGCTCCTTAAGCGAAGGCGGTTCCAATCAGCTGGATGGCGGTGATGATAATCGGTTAGTCTGTGATCGCGGTTTGTTTCCTATACGAATGGGCAGATATCTTCGATCTTGGTTTTCAGACAGTACAATGATATGAGATTTTATCATTTTTTGGTTAATATTGTTATTTGCGTCGTTTTTTCCCGTTTTGTCGACTCTATCTCGGTTCGGTGTGCCGGTGGACGAGTAACACTGATCGCTACGGTCGCATTTGCTTAACTGGTAAATCGTAACGTCGTCTTATCTCTTGAGTCCGGTTGCTGTATAACTGTCACTCTTGAAGAACACAAGTATAAGCCCAAACTGCTCAATCCTCCCTTCGTACACAATTCGTATATTTTTGACTAGACGTGATGCGGTTGACAAGTTGATCTTTGAACTAGGTTTTCCCGATTAAGAATGTCTGTATAAATTAGTGACTCTCCTTGTTAACTTGTCTGGACCATGATTATCGTCTGTACTTCTGACCATGTGCTTGCAAATTTATCGTGGGCATTAGCACACACTATCGTCTCGTTCTCATCCAGCAACAAATTTACGGTGGTCCTAGATTATCTGGTTTGATGACTTAGTAACCAGAAGAACGTTATAGATGGGTGTTTATCGTACTATGATTACCTCAAGTGTAAGACTGGTCTCGTCTGAAGACAGGGCCTACGAAGCAAGATCGTGTTAGCCATTCACTATGGTCTTGTTTTACGCCTTTTCAATGAATGGTGTAAACTCTTGTGTATCGGGGGTGTTTAAGAACTTGTAACACTTTTGTCATTATGTAGCTTTAATCTTGCAAACTGTGTGCATGTATATGACTGTTGTTTCGATGACTGACAACGTTTTCAGTAACCCTAATGATTGTGAACTTAGGGGGTCACTTTCCTTGACGGCCGTAACACTGAGTACTGTCAGATGGTCATTTATGAAGGAAGATGAACACGTCCTGTCTCGATCGGTTTGGTTCTGAAAATCATACGGAGGCACACATCATCCCACTGATAAATGTTTTTGATGGTTTGCAGTGAACGATGGTATTCTCAAGCCTAGATATTGTTGGCCAACAAAATTAGCCTCATTGGGTCTGTTAGCGTGTGCACCCTTTCAGGCATCTACCGTACGAACGTTAAAGAATTAGGAACCCCACGCGAACGTCAAGGAAGTAGGGACGTTCTTATCGAGGTATGGGGCTTGATACTCATGCAGCTAGATATTTTGGAATTACCTGTGAGTCTTTTTGGATCTAACGAGAGCTCCCTCTGAACCGTTGGTCAGTTGTTTTAGATGGTGATTCAGACTGACAGTGTTTCACAAAACGTGACTTTTCAGTTAGTTAGATAACGTAACTTGCTTATTTGGATTGGAATTTGACATGTTAATTACAAACACCCCATCTGCACTGTACAGTCGTCATAGTTTTGGTGTAATAGCCACGATTAATGATCAAGGTAAACATTGAGGATTTGAGTCTGCCTTCTGTAAAGTAATCTCAGCTAAATATATGGATCAGTTAAGAATGCTGCATGTCTACTCCGCATGTTAGGGGTAGACTGTCGCCAACTGTCTCCGATGTTTTCGCATCATGTATTCGCCCTTTCAGTTTGGTTTCACTGAATACCCGATTTTCCTTCCTGGTCACTTTCTTTGTGATCAGCATTCTTGAAAGCTATACTTCCATATCCAGATCGTCGGCCTGTTTGTCCTTTTCCGCTTAATCAAACTGCACACCTCCCTGAGAAAATTTTCTGCCGTTCTTTATACCTTTCTGCCGCCTTAATTTGAACGAATGGCTGTATTAATTAAGTCCTATACTATGCAAACCATCAGGATATTGTAGGCAATTTGAGGAATAGTTTTAGGCCCTTATACGCTGCATATGACTCCTTTTACATCATCACGGGCAATTAATATGTCTGAGCCACTTCCAAGCGTCATGCTTGGTCCGTTTTGAAGCCGGCTTCATGTTGAATACTGCCTGTATTTAAAATGAGTTTAAACAGGCCGTGACTGTAAGTGTGATTGTGTTGGATTCGGATTGACTATATGGTTGTGGTGGAAGATGAAGGTCACCTGATCGCATGTTCAGTTGTTCTGACCTTCTTCAGTAACAGTGTATTAGTGATGGCTACTGGTTGCTAATTGTTGTTTCTTGTCTCGTACTATCATTTTATTCAAGTGAATTTTGTTACCCTATGCCGTTACTGCTTTTGTCCCTAGGGTCTGTCGGCCAGTTAGGAAGTCTTCACATATACACGCATTACATTTTATGAATTTTCACACGAGTTGTTGAAAAAAGGTATAAAATCCAAAATGTTATCTGATTCGTTCATTTATAATAGCCATGAGTCCAACCGGAAAGTACTGTGGTTCCGGTCGCCGCTGGCCGCAGTAGTGACGTGAAGTAACACCTCTCGGCTGAGTGATGCTCATGGTTTTTGCACAAGCTTTTAGTCAGCTTGTTTTTAAGTTCTCGGTGACCGTCACCACATTCAAAGCCAGGTAGAACCAAGCAACGCTTGTTCATAAGGTCTATCGATCTGCATAGTTCCTTCGGAACATACGCCTTCAGGACGACTTCTCGTTGTTACTGTTATTTACTCTCATGGTTTGTTAAGTGCACTCACCTGTCTTGAACTAAGCAGTCTGTTCACCAATACCTTCCGGTAGGCGCTCTTTACTTAAGTGCTTGTTAGTTTTCTGACATTCAGGAGTGTACGAGAAGACGACAATAAGACAGACATGCTCAACCTCATGATCCGAGTCCAGGTATTTATCCAGAAACGCGCGGCAGTATTTAAAAGAGCAGCATTCATGTTTATGTTTCTTCCCGTGCTGAAATGCGATGCTCGAAAGACCGTGGAATGCGCACGGCTACAACACTCTCACTATTTTTGGTGCGTTGTGCTTGTTCATCGAGCGTACTTTCCAGCCGCTTCCCATCTTTAGAAAGAATGAGGCTGAGGATTCACATTCTCGGCTAAAACGGTGGTACCAGTGTTTAGTCTGTTTCACAAGGTTGGTAGTGGCGTCATGAAGCGCATTCTTGATAACATCCCTGCTTTTATTCGTTAGGACATTTGGAGGGTTTACATAACACCGTATACATAACCCGTATACCGAGCATCATAGCGGTGATATTCTGATAGGCGGTTCAGCTGGGATCTAATTGAACAAACATCCTGTCTTAAACTCAAGACGATTTTAGTAACAGCATGACCGTGAGATTCAGCTCCGGCGTCACTAGGGACCCCGAGAGAGAAGCGTTCTGATAGACGATTATCCAGAGGTGAGTTCAAGTGGACGACGTTGCTGTAGTCGTAGATTCGCGTCCCTGAAACACGACACACTTGGTGTTTACCAAAGTTGCTTACTAACCATCTTGCCACGAAGTGCGGACACTAAAAGCGCCTACGTTTACCAGTTTTCTTGGCTTTGGAAAACAGTTATCACCCTAAAGTACAGGAAAGGTATAAAAACTGGGGCCACATTAGAACAAAGAAGTAGTGGATGAAAACTGTCAATGTAGAGGGAACGATAACTTGTCTGACCTGTTATGTTGCCTTAGCGGGATGGTGAGACTTGTGTAGTGCACTGATTCAGAGGGCTACGCTGACTAGAGCTTTGGTCCCACCAGTCATGCCAGACAGGCCAAAAAGGTGTAGTCAGACGAAAAGCAGTTGCGCTCGTAAGGTTGTACGTCGCGCTACTGACCACAGAAGTGAGTTACGGTTCTTTCAACACACGGCAAAACTTTATGTAGTTGTAGTGCCGATGTCTTTTTAATAGAGAAGGAAGTGTTTGAAAAAAGGTAACCTCGATAAAGAGAACTACGATCGCCCAACAATTGACCGTGACCGCCGATGTATTACCCAGTACTACAGCAAAACTTCCATCATTGAGCAGCCTGATGTAGCACATTTACTGCGGATGATAGGGATCAGAATCGGAAATCAATGTCTTATTCATTGCGCCCTCGGGTTAGCCAGGCCCCAATGAGTCAGATACTTGAATCAGTGGGCTTGAATAAAGTCCCCCATAAATGCTTCATTTATTGTTGTCTTTCGAATCAGAGACTCTGATTGGGCTCCCTCGAATCACCTTCATTCCACGGTATGAGCTACCGGATTCTATCAGAAGTGTGTTCTGACTGTTCCACTTTAGCTTTTGAGAAGTAGGTTGGCAATAAAGGCTGCCTGTGGATATATCAGAATAGACGTAGTGCAGGTGACCGAAAAGCGAGACGTACGAACGAATTTATGAAGGCTGAAGGTCACCTCACTGACAGGTGCCCATGAGAGTTGTTTTGAGCAGGATCTTTTTCTCCTGCTCCTATCTGTTCATGTTGACGTTGACCATGACATATCAGCGGGACCTTTCAAGATGCGCAGCTCCAGTTGGGATGAGTTAACGAGACATGGGCACTGCCTCTTCAACGACTGCATGCAAAAGGTTATAAAGTGTAGGACAGGTAACTGTACGCAGGGAATCTGTGTAGTGTGATATCCCATATGATTTTGACGTTGAAATGAGTACTATATCCTAGACGGTGAAGCAACTAAGCGACCAGTGATTCTATCATTTGTTATAGTGAGACCAAAAATGTGGAACGATAATTGTTTGGATCTAATGTCTTACGTATGCTTTAGGTTACGGAAGGCGCAGTGAATTACAAGGTGTGATGTTGGTAAAGCAAGCGACGAACGAACCAAACGAATTCTAACGGACTCTAATTCATACCCAACATATTCGGAATAATGTAGATGGAAAACCCTTTAGACCTGAGAACTTGACAGTACTTAAGGTGTGTGAGACATGACGGACACTCGGGGTGGTGCAAGTGGGAAGGTATATGCGCACATATTCTGAAGTGGAGGTGGGTATTTAAGAGGTTTTCATTACAAAAGCATATCGCTAAGGATTTCCGAGGCACTGCATTGATCATGCTTCAGAGTAATCTGCCAACTGTGGGAAACTCTGACACTTTCCAATGAATGAAATGGTTGGCGGTTTTTTCATTAACGGTCCAGCAAACATTGTGGGCTGCTACAATAACAATGCGTGGACCGTCATTATCATCATCGTAGCAGCCATGAACTCGGTCAAAAGGTACTGTGGCTCGGGTCGCCGCTCACTTCAACAGTGACATGGAATACCCTAGAAGAAAACGCGAGTAAGAAGGTTGAAAATTATTAAAAGAAGACTACGCGGAAAAACTAGAAATGGTATGGATATAGGTATGCCATTGACTGCAACACACTGCCATCTCGGATAGCGTCTCTAACCAGCGGTTTGAGTGATCACGAGGACCCCATCCAGACAGGCGACACCTAC
>LUCH01007023.1:0-23074 GCA_013368495.1 Paragonimus heterotremus
TGACCAATCTTGATTTGCCCAGCCCTTCACCGGAAGTGCATTCGTTCAAATTGAAGTGTTTCTCAACTTGCTCACATTTATATCCCGTCGAAATGTAATCCAACAATTCACTCTCATTTCCAACTCAGTCTCTATCTGAACAGAGAGGTTAGAAACAGTTTTCCCACAATGTATCTCTGTAACACTTTTCGCCGCGCCTCATCAGGTACGTGCTGTAGTCTGTGGATTCATATAACAGAGTTCAGTTGACATTGTGAAGCTAAACAATATAACCAACAATCACACCCACATTCACGCACATCCATACATATCGGTTACCAGGGCAATGTTGTACAGACGAACAAGTCTTTCAGTACGCAGAGGGGTGGCTTCCAATTGCTGATTGCTACTGCTTCCGCGAACCTCCGGGCCAAGCCTTCGAGTGTTGTTGCGTAACATGTCCGGATCGCCTTCTCCGGGATCACTTGGGATCGACAAGTCTTCACCGACTGTCATGAACATGTACCAATAGTTTGCACATGCGATGACGCAGCAGACAATGACAACAAAACGTGTAAGCTAACGTCTGACCTCATTCGCTGCAAATTCAACAGGAAATGACGTCGTGTTCTCAACCCAGTCAACACGTACAACTTATTATTCCATTGCCAGCTTCGATTGCTAGTTTTTCCAATGCAATACCAGCCAGCAATCAATATACGATCTTGTGTATGTCCAAACAGTTGGCTCCTGCTGTTTGCCATGGAACTGATAGCATTCATTATTCTAATCTGAACCACAGTGGTTTTATATTATGAGTATTGTACATCTCGTGTTTATGTCAATGTTTTACAGTTGTTGAATGTGAACGAGCGGGCGGAATGTTAACACCTTTTTGCTTTTGTTGAAGTTTGTCATCAATGACAGGTGCTAGAACGCCAGTTGTGTTGGCACCCGCATCGGGGTTCTGAAAATCGATATATAATAATATATATCTATATATCATTCAGAATATAACCCGGTTCACCTCTCAGGCTATACCAGACTTATGGAAAGGTGAGGGGGTTTTGAGGCGGATAGGTAGTTTGCAACAACATATGAAACTAGTTCGAGCCTGAAGTTCCGAACCAACTGTGACTTTTCGCATCAAATCAGTGAATTTGTTGTTGGTATTGGCAAAGACGTACAGTCGATTCCCAGATTTGCTTTGAAAATGAACTCGTGTCAAATGTATGAAAATGTTTCAGAGCATGACATTTGCTACGTGACACTTATGCAATGCTGTAAAACGTACACACATTTCTTTTCAGAATTCAGCTATCAGAATATTTGAGTTCACGTAACGGTATCCAGCTCCCGTGGGTATAGCCAAAAATGCCGCATAGTCGAAGCAATTTCTAATAAATCTATTGTCCCAGTACATTATTCCTCACTATGTTCTGTTGAACCTACGAGTAACAATCGAACTATAAGAATATGACATCCAGTAGTCCGTGAATGGGCCTAAATTGTGTAAAACTATTGAATGAGAAAAGCTGTACAAAACAAACAGTGGGCTACTGAAGAAAAACTTCCATCAATTCGGTTGCAATCTTAGTACCAGCACTCACATTTGAAAAGTGAACATTAATCCGAACAAAATATGACCATGCTGGACTTATTTGTTCGTCGGACATGCTCTAGGTTGAAATGAATACGTTGCAAAGTGGGTACTTTTCTCGTCTAGGTGACTTTGAGTCGGCATGTTCGAGAGGTACCGAAAAAACTAGAACTTATGAATATGTGGTGACAGAAAACGAGATATACTAGACTCCTAACTGTCTCACTGTCAACAGACAGCCAGTACGTCAAGCTATAATGCCACTCAAAATGTGCTGCTACACAAAGCTATTTGTATCGTAACATTCATGGACAAATATCCGACGGTCCTCTCCGTCAGGTTTCACGTCGTCCACCAGGACTGTCTGGAACTAGCAATGCATTGCCGATACCGAGTGTCAGCAATATTCGGAGGACCGTGTTCAGTTTCAAATGATGCGACTGATCAATTAACCACCAATCGGCGATATAACCACAGGGCCATGTAAACTGTTTGCGACAGCCAGTGAGAGGTACATGTTATAGACGCGCGAACAACCTGACAGTACCAGTGAATTAAGTCATGTACACAAGAAGCACACTTCATATTCAATCTCCACGATCAAAAACTATACGCTAAAACGATTACGCACTGATGATGTCACCTCGCTTGGTGATGAAACGTTTGCAACCTAAATGCCAAGCTCGGCGAACATACCAATACCAAAACCATCAACCCGAGCTACGAACAACACCACCACTGTTCACATCTATCCAAAAGGGCGTGCTTCGTTTGTGTTCTAAACTATCATCGAACAGAGTTCGGTATTTTTCTAATCAGAATGTCGCCCGCTTAAATTTTTACTCGGAAGCTTCTAGTCGTTGGTGGTTTTATATAACTGTAATATCCGGCGATAAGAAGTCATTGAAACTGTTTGTTGACAATATGTATATGATCAGTGACACTTCCGTTTTATTTCGTCCTCCGTATACTAAGGACAACCATGAAACAAGTGCGTGCTAACAACGGATGACCAAAGTCAATTTAGTGTCAGATTGTTGCTACCAATCATGAACAGTACCAATATCAGTAGACTGTTCGGAGTTCGGAAGCAAACTAGCCTCGGTTGTATTAATGTGATGGATCAGATTACTCCCAATCCAGGGGACCTAAACTACAATTCACCGAAAAATTACGAGTTTACAGGCAAACACAAATCGTTCAGCCTCATAAAAATCCCATTTCCCGAACAAACCGGCCCACGGAAACGCAGTAAGCTAGAGTCTCGTTAAAGCTTATATTGGTCGTTTCTAACTGTGAACATCGTAATCTGCACAAATAAACAGCGAACCTAATGTAACTGGCATTAAACCTTGCGACTTACTTCCACTTGTAACATCTCCGGTAGTGAGCCACTGTCCAAAAATGTGACACTTGGATAAACTATCAAGGTTTTGCTAACCTTCATTTAATCTGAATGAAATGAATCGAGGTATCCGAAATGGTATACTGGAATCCACACTTTGATGTTATTTATGCCCAAAATAAATCCTTGATTTCCTAGCAAATTATATCATCAAACTAGTGATTTTGCAATAAACAGCTCACTTGGTTCAGTCTTACACGATTTCCTCATCGATTAATTAGAAAACCAAATAGTGAATAACACTAACGCTTTGAAAATCTGTTGCGCCGTTAGGTGAGCGAGAACATAGCACAACTATCACCACCATACACCAAACTGATATTGTAAATGTTTTCACTCGCTGAGAAATAATAGTTCCATTATATCATTCGATCTTTTTCGCAATTTTCCAATTAATGCTAAGATTCCGTCATAGCGATGATCGGTAATAGGTTGTGGCCCGAGGCAAACTCATGGGTGTCATCACAATCTTCAATTGGTAGATCGCACTATTTCTCCTACTGAAGTCCATTATGACCATTAGTGTTTATCTACTCCCTTTCCGTAAATGACAAACCCCCGTTATCTTATGAATCCTGTATCTTCCGGTTGGCTCGTTAGTTATGCAGCTAACTCGGTCTGTCAAAACACCGAAGTCTGAGACGAAAGACCTAGCATGAAAAACTGACAAACGAGCGCAGCTGTTCGAAGATGGAAATATGCGAATGAGTTCGGCCACTAAGCGCGACAACCACAATTTCAGGGTTCCGAGGGACATGTATATTTGTATATCAGGAAGCATATTCTTGATTTCACTGTAATTAAAGCGACAAAACGGTCGTTTCATTTTTTGCAGAACAAAACCTCGTCATGCACTATCAGGCATTGTTTTCATTTAAGACTCCGGAAGAGCAAAAGGAGTTAAGTCAACTGTGTTGGTATCCATTCTCCTCCATTTGTTTTGTAACTTTTACTTGAAGACATACTCTTTAACTTACAGACTCATGCACTCCACATTCATTCTATTCGCGAATTGTGTTGATGCTTTCATTTTTAAGTTAACGCAGATTGCGATAGCGAAAGTCTGAATTGCCGAGATGTGGTATCTGAAACAATTGACCTTGAAGAAAGACATGCCTCCAATATGGCAAATATAGAAGAATATTATCTTACCATCACTTGGTTTTTTGACATGTTATCACGTAGTATGCTAACAGAATGATGTCTTATCAGTTACCTCCCGTATCATCAGTTTTGTACTGTTCAACATGTTAGTATTAATTTGAACAATTTTCAGTCCGTCCCCGAAAATATGTTTCGAATTCAGTCATTTAGACCACATGAAACGTGGGCATATTAACGCTCTTGTTTGCAGTGAAAAACTATGAAGATCAGTATTATGCTTGATATTGTTGTTTGCGTCTCATACTTGGTAATTGAGTTTAAAACATGAAAAACTAACATCGACCTGTTTACATTTTATTGTCATTTGGTTCACGGTTAAAAGTTAATTGCCAAAAAAATGAAACAAAATAGATGAAGTTTGTTGAAAGACATGCGAACTAGACTGGGGTATTTGTTGCATGGTGAATCCACATTGCATTTCGAGAACGAAAGCGAATGATCATTATACAGACACTTGGTTAAATATCGCGAGGACACATTGTACCATTCATCAATTCTGAAATAGGAAAATGTTATTTTTCAGTGACTCGTCAATTTTGACCATCTCCTTCTGGGCTTATTCGAATGTTGGGCCTGATCGCCTGTAACATTGATTGCAGTGGATGATTATTGAGACCCCCGCCGTAGCTCTTTGAGTTTAAAGGGAGTTGATTGGTGACTATTCATTCTTCATTTGCGCGTATTTGATCGCATTTGAATAGAACGGAGTCACGACATTGATTTATTATGTTCTAGGTAGTTTTAACGCATGCACACCAGTGTATTGGCACATGCACTCATGTGCTCATGTTTAACTCTCCAACTTGAAGACGACGTCTGTTCACAAAACATCATTTTGAGACCAGCGAAGTAACACTAAATGCAACGCTTCAAATGAAAATACTGGAAAGAATTAATGATTTGTTTAATGCAAAACTGATGCAGATGTTTCATGCAGTTAATCCATAGTCTGAATAACGATTATCAAAAGAGATAAGTTTTTGACAAGAACATAGTTTAGAAATTGTAACAAGTGCACAGTTTACTATCTCATAAAATGTGCATGTTTTGTAAATAGACCCAGTGTTTGAAAGGTGACTCATTTTGTGAAACAGTATAGTGTAAGTAAGTGATATATATGAAAATCGGTGTACTATGAAGTAAGACACTTCTGTTCAAGATATGCGAGTTGTAACGAGCAACCTTGACGATTTATGCATTTCAAATATAGTTTGCAGTCTTTTGTAAAGTAGGCATAGATAAAAATATAGAACCCAATCAGTAGTTCCGGTTTAACCAAACATTGCTGAAAAATATATTTTTTTGCTTCAAGATTAACTTCCAAAACACTTGCCACAAAATGTTGATAAACGTTTGTAACTCGTCGTGAACCACAACAAGCAACCTATTGACTATTCATCTTTTACAGTAGCTACAGAGAAAGTGATTGCAGTCACTATCCCAAGAGTTCAGATTTTTCACATTTGACATAAAACTAGATGAACCTTCATCATGTAGACATCATCTAGACAGTTTCATTTTTAATAGCTTTCAGTTGTCTGTTCCGTGAACTGTGTGCATTCGAAAATAAGAAATATTTAACACAAATCACACATTGCTGAACCTCAAGTTATACCCTATCTTCCACCTTATTAGTGTGGATTAATACAGTTCACCTCGGATTGTCAATCGGCACTGGTCATGGCCGTATGGACTCTAACTGATGCCAGTAAAGGCTCATGATGCTCCATCACAAATCATGACTTCATTACCGGTAGGACTCACCAGGTACAGACAATCTGGATGGAGGATCGAAATGGCTACCCTTCGTGTTGCAAGTCAAAGCCCTTATTCACACGGCCAGTTGTTCTGAGATTTGCTTCTGATAAGCGATTTGTATGTATCACATACCTGATTGTCTTACTACCTATACCTTATCAGTTTGTACGAGAATACTGCTGGTAGTAGAATGTCGGTTTGAGGGTGAGCATCAAAAAGCACTATAAACTATACGTTGATATTTAGGTGCTTATGAAATGTCACTAACTGCTCCCGATAGAATATTGTCTACACAACTGCTATTTTCACTCATTCCTTTTAACAATGTTTAACAGTTTGTTTCTGAGTGTTCCTTTTAAATGCAAAGGCGGTTATCCGTGTCACCACTGAACATTGGTTACTGAAGGAACAGAAATTTACAAGAGTTCAAAAGGTCGAGATTGCTCTTGGAGGCATTTGGTCTGTCGGGTTTCCAGACGGTAAATATTAAGCCAATAATATTTTTTGCGTAAGATTGAACGAAGGCGGCATTCTGAACAAAACACTGTCACCATCGTTCTAATCAGAAGTAAAATCTAGCAAAATTGTCCTGGATACACAGCCATCTTCAAACTCTGTGTGTCAAACGCCTGTGGATAGCGTTTGGCTTGTTGGACCATTTCGATAGAATTACTGATGCAGTTGTCTTGTTTTTTCGTTACCATCAAAAACCACTGGGTCAGGATTTCCCAGTTGGGTTGAGGCAACTGACTTTGGTTATTTGTTCCAAGCTGTGCTTAAATCATTGAAAAGATTTTAAGCATTCAGGTTGTTAGAATTTGAATGCCACTCATAATTTTGTACAGCCTTTACGATCAACTTGGCACGTTCTCCAGCCTACATGGAAAAGAAGTATTAAATCCAGGTTATTCTCTCACTGCAACCTCTCAGTAAAGTATATCCTTGATTGAACGGGCAAACAAATAGATCAAACTGAACTCCATTCAAATATTTGTGGTTAATTCCTTGGATATGTTTTTACTCCAAGGAAAATCAGTGCTGTTGATTTTACAATCAAAAAAATTACATTAGGCACCCCGGTATAATAATGGACTTTCACTGCCACTGAGCCCTAATAAACTTAAAACTTGAGTCTAGTACGTCCTTCTGAAATGGATCAGTCAATCGGTTTATCTGAATTCGGAAGTTGATTTCAAGCTTAGGTAGTGTTCACTTGGTATCATGCGAGATTCCCAAATGCTGCACAGCAAAATAAGTACACATGTTGACAGTCACTGACTTACGGATAATTGTAGAAACAGAGAACATGTAGTGTTTTGGGTTCCATTTTTCCGGCGTATGCGTAATCACAACCCATCTGTGTGACTTTGTTCGTGACACTCTTTGGGGACATCCGGGAGAAGTAAGATCGCACAAACGACGTAATAATTTTCAAAGTGAATAGCTAACATATTCAAACGTATATCATGACAAACAAAATTTTCACTGTTATATCTAAGTGCAGTAAACAGTCATAATGACCTATCAATCATGTACGTACCCTGGTGTGATAATGTGTTAGCTAGCAATCATGTAAACTAATTGCGTCACTAGATTTGTGAGCAAGTTTTAGAACTGACACAATGGTTAGCTTCATTTTATCTGACGAGTTGATTGTTAAATTGGAATCAAACAAGTCAGTCATCTGAAAAGTCAAAGCCTCAGTCAAATGTGTTTCTGACGGTGGTTGATCAGTAGATGAACTGGCATGTAACTGGTCAGGTATCATATATGATATAGCCCAATTCAATAATATTCTATCAATCCACACATGACTATATAACACAAATGTTTACGTGAATCTCATCATCTTCGATTTACCAGATGATAAAAATATTCTAGCAGCTCCGATTCAGTGGTTACATCGAAATAATTTGTCACATTTGACAACAGTGCATATATTCTGTAAGGGGAAAACACGGGAATTGCACATTAGACACAACAACATAATAGTCAAGATGAAAATTCAATCGTATTCGTCTGATGAAGGAACTGGTAAAGCGTAGAATAGTATCAACTATTGATCGTAGATTGTTTCTAATGATACAGGCAATCCTGCTCGGTTAGTAAAAGGCTAAATTTAGAATTTGCTTGCAAAAGTGCAAAAGGAAATATAATTTTCCTAGAAATAAGAGTAACCATATTCAACGTTTCAGATTATAGACCGGATATATCTATCAAGTACAAGATACATGCGCATAGATTGAAAAACATGATGTGTATCAGACGCTTTACTCCTCGTATTGGTCAACTTCATAAGGTACATCAAGAAGATTTGTTTTTTCACAAAATTTCGCTAGGTCGATAATATAGTCATCGTAGATGTGAGTAGGCCTTGAGTAGATATGGGCGAAATATTCCAAAGTTTTGTCCCATGTCTGAAAACAAATGAAGCATTGGTTAGACACAGCATGGTTGATATAATTAACGCCCACGCCAGTGCCTAACATCACTTAATGCATACTGTAAACTTTGTCCAGAAACAATGGTTAAATAAATAAGTAATGGTATATAATTGTGTAAAGCTAAAACTGCAGTTTACAGTCAGTGCGAGCAATAATACATGGTCGTCTACGACGCTGTGATCTACTGAATAGAAGCGAATAAATTGTCATGTAACATGGATGATCTCAATGGGTTATTCGACACTGTTCACACGAGTTAAATCACAATGCTATATATTACCTCCAAATGAACTTTGATAAATGCTTACTAGATTGTTTACTTTTACTCTCCCGGGGTACATACAGTTCGAGGTGATTTGTCGGAGCGTATTTTGGTAGCACAGTGTTTTATCCCTTTCTGTCTGAGTGAGTTCACCTTCGCTCACCACGACAGTGCAAACGACCAGCATACACAGTATCATTGAGATATTAACTCAGTAACGTATGTCTTACCCAAATGGGCGTTTATACAACAAATCAGCTTTTGTGAAATTCATAATGCTCCAATAAACGTTGTCTTTAGTTTGACCTGACCAAATCAAGAATGCCAACGAAACTGATATTGAGAATGTGATTGGACGAAAAGTATACTTCAGCAAACATTCACTAGTCCACTAGTAGACGAATGAAATCCCGTTACGGTGTCCTTTGATGTTTGGTTTTGATTCGATACAGTTCAAAATTCTGCAGTTGCCACTCGTAAAAATGCAGCAAAAATTGTCATGACAGCGTTGTCATAACAACGTTACCTTTGTGATTTCTTTCAAATTCACTAGCGTCATGTTCCAATAGAAGCACTCTTCAATGACAGGTCATCATCGTAAACTTGCGGCTTTTAACTGCGTTGCATTCAGTACACTTGTTAGCAGTTGTGTGATCAACAGAGGCATTGTGTCTCTCGCTTCGATTACCGTTAAATAAAACTTACTCTGGATAAAATACCAAGTTTGACATTCTGATCTCCCCAATATTTTAAAAACCCTGTAATTCGAGATATTCTATCACATTCCATGCTACACATATGGATCTTCAACTCGCAATTTTCTGCACTATATGAAACGGTGAAAGGATTCCCTAAAAAATGTTATGAATACAATGAACGTAGCAAATCGGTTACGATATAAGTTGACAGTCATGGTCATCTTTAATGCGTAGCAAATTTAGTTTGTGGCAGAAGATTGATTCCGACAAATTCATTACGATCATTTAAATGCAAAATGTAAATAGTCACATATTAAGCCAAACTCAGCATCATTTTACTTTCATGATTGTGAAAAGCTAGTCGTGTGACTCTACATTTGTCTAAGAGTATTAGAGGCTATTATCCCCGCATGGATCGGGATAGGTGGAAGGAAGTCAACCGCGAGTGAAATAGTAATTAACCTATCTGATAGAACTCATTAGGCAAACATAGGTAGACTATTCACTTTTTTCTATACAGTTTAGGGAAATCGACTGAAACCCGTTAAGCAGCAAACGTTGGTCATTGGATAGACCATCGCCACTCGATTACGTAACACGACACAGTGTGGGCAAAATAAGTTTGTCAGACTGCTTCACTCACTCGATCTACGAGCATATAGCTGATGCCGGATTAGCCTTCACAAACAGAAGTGAAACTATATGGGCTGTGCACGATATCAAGCTATCTGTGTGTTTGCTTTTATTCTGCTTGATGATATTTTATCGAGAACACTCGTTCGCTGCGATCCATGTTCAATGGGTCAAGGGAATTTTCAAGCCAATGAAATTTACTTTGCAAATGCAATGATAGAATGTAAACTATTTGAAGCCCTTTAATCTGTCTGTGTATTGCCGTGTAACTGTTGTGGAACGTATTACTTATTGCTGTTAAAAAGACTCAGGTATTGAACACAAATTATTCAGCATAATGTTTGTTCATAAGCCAGAGCAAATGACATCAATATTTCATAGTCTTCAGTTGATCCTCATTCAAGATCGGGTGATAAATTTGGTCCTGGAAGCAAATTGTAAATAAATGTGAGTGACTGAGGATTCACTGTTTCAAAAACTGCATGGCTCCTTCTCAACAACTTATGTCAATTCTTCTCTTCGCGTAAAACCTCGTAAAATCTTTCAAGAATTGATTCAGTGAATCAAATCTTACGTTCGGTTATCCCAATGACTTTGAACTATTGAGAGAAACTTTAAATCAGTGGACGTCGAAAGCTGAGACTATTGTTAATTCAATATTAGCTCGATATTGGCCCACTGACATTAATCGGTTAATCGTATTCATTTCGACTGCTATGGGAGCATAAAGAAAATTTATAATAAGTTTACAGAAACCGATTGGGTTTATTTACACCTCCACGGATTTCGTTGTAAGCGCACTAAGCAACAACTACTTTGACAGTGATGTGGGGAAAATGAAACCAAACGTGAACAATGAATGCTAACATCCAGCAACGAGAGTCGAATGCTACAGTTCTTGAATACATAGACAGTGAAATATCTGCCCATCGCTCTAGTGTTGAAGAATTGAAGAAATATTCAAGTTAACTGATGTCATAAAGCCTCATTTACTGATGCTTCATGAATGAATGAACATCTCTTCGCTGTTAGGAATCCTCAAATTGAGGCTAATATTCCTCTGTTGTTTTGCGGTTCCATTAGAATTATGGCATCTGGTCACTTGATATGTTCATTTCTTTTTTCAAAATACTGCAGTTGATAATTAACTTTACTAATGATGTGATACCCAGACGCCGACTGGAAGATCTTTTCCAGAGTTATACTACCAAGACTTGATAGTATGACTCCTTACTGGGATCCTACCATCAACCAGGTGCTCGTTTAGAAATCCATACCATTTCAGAAGAGTTCGTCAAATTCTGTTTCTCTCCTTCTCTTCACACGCAGACAGCATTCAATTCCCCATTCATATAGTTCAAATACAATTCTGCAAATGTCACATTTTTGTACGACCTGAAATGATATAGTTATTCAATTGCTAGCAAGTAACTTCGGGAATAACAAACCTATGGATAATTTACCTGACTCAATGTCAAGTCGGGCGACACGCATTCTGACTGTTGTGTCAACAGGTTTTATAGTGGAGCCTTCGCCTGTTATTTAGTTCGATTGTGAAATCCCGCGATTTGTCAATTCTCTGTTAATATTATGCCCGAATGAATAAAATTTGACGCATATTGGAAAATGGGACGGAAATAGCGAGGCTGCAGTATGAGTCAAGCGTCACAAAACCATGGAGAATAGTTCGCATTTCACACACAGCTATCAATAAACCTATGGAACGCTGTCCTTTGGACTGTTCAGCATACCTTTTCGAGATGGCAACTAGATACAATTATTTATGATCGGGAATTAGGAATGTTTGTGACAAGTGAACTTAGCCGGTTTGTCAAATGTGCTTCAACCGACAGGAAGATGAAGCAATCCCATAAAATTTCCAGTCGGCTCCATTCGAACGAATAACACTCGACTAGAGTTTTGCTCTCGTTGGAGCTCGTCAGTAGTGCATATCCTTGCCAGAGCAGGGACAAATATTCCAACTACGCTCTCTTGAGGCAACCTTGTTGATCGCTACACAGCTGTCCTCCAACTGGGCATGAGCGAATCACCATATCTGAAACCTTGACCACCTTCGCTTGCAAGTATTTCTCTGATTGCCCGATCGCCTCGAAAGGAGACACAGCAACTGTCCTGTTAAGCTGAATCGTTGACCCTTTGACTAAGACTTCTCTCCAAGCTGAAATCACAGAAATCACTAACTTTTGAGATGTATTTTCATCATTGGTGATTACCACTTCTTCTCGAAAGGGGCTGACTGGAAAGTCTACGGGACTGCAACAGCTGCGATCAACTGTCCGTGATGTTCAATCTGTACGACAGATTGTTAAAAACGGCGTTTTTTGGAATATTATTCCTCTTCTTCTGTAGAAAACCGTCCCACATGATAACCGTGTTCACAACTGTATCATTGACCTAACACCGGGCATGACCGAATTATTACGTACAAGGTCTCAGTCATAGTAGTCAGTGAGCAACGCGCTAGTTTCTCGATCATCTTAAAAAGAAACGCAATTGCTCTCTTATTAATTCTGACAGGTGACACCATGATCAGGATTTCAACTTAAAACATAGAAATCATTGAACTTGTTCGGTGTTACTTTGATTTTTATTGAGCGGCTGAGTGTTGTGTTGAGTTCGATTAAAGCATCGCTCACAAGTTCTTGCAACTTTCACGTTCTCACAACAATTTAAATCAGCCTATTTTACTAATAACTAATTGTCTCGAGTTTCGATTTTGCTCGAGCAGTACACGCTTAATTACCTAAGTGAATGTTTCTGGACGGGACCCATTGAAGTGTATATGGCGATGCAAGGACTGCCTTCAGTTGCGAATGAAGTTCAGATTATATCGACCAATGTTCCCTACTGTTTTATGAAAGGCAGTTTGGTTGTGAGTAGCATACTACTCACAAGCAACTACAAGAACAAAAAGGGCAATCTCAACGCCTGGAAGACGACGGACCAGAAGAGACTATCGAAATAGTGTGTACGTGCTGTGTGGGAAGTGTCAACAGGGTAGGTAACAATCCAATGCTACCCAATGTGTGTGAACGCACGTCAGCCGCGCAAATGAGTGTACATGTCCGTAGTCCCATGTTAAACATGACCCATACGAATTAGCGGGTCGACCGATTTGCGGTCATAACAACTGGTGCCGTGACAGACGCGAGGATGAAGATACCCTGGCCACAGCCGTTTGAAAAAGGAGACGTCCGGACGTTCCTGGAGGACTTCGAGGACGTGGCCGAATTGGTGACAGTCTAGACCGACCGTAAGAAGCTGGCTGTCCTGCGGACGCTGGCGAAGGCGATGCTAGACTTTCCGCGACAAGGCCCTGCGAAGACTGATTAGGCCGCTACAAAATAGGCGCTGATGGCTGCGTTTGACAGCCCGGCCGATAAACAGGAGGCCAGGCGGCGATTCAAGGCAGCCAGGCTTGGACAAGAAGTGGATCCATTCGTGTTTCATGATTATTCCTTTTGTTGGACGGGTCAACTAGTAATGGGGGCAATTGAGAAACGGGCCGTACATACAAGGGTTGAGGTTGACGGAGAGATAGAACAGTGCTTGGCGGATACAGAGGCGGTTATTTTGTTCCTTGTTCTTGCGGAAAAGCAAAACGTAAAACCGACATCCACAATGATCAGGACATTTGTAGGTCATAGTTTACTGGCTGACGTTGTGAAAGAATGTGGGTTGCGTATCGGAAGCCATATCGTAATGCAATGTTTCATTGCGTCCCCAGAAACCAAGCAAACGATCCTCGGAGCCGAATTTCTCGCTGCAACAGATGGCTTGATTGACTTGAAGCTCAAAATGTTGTCAACCAGGCATGGCTCCCTGACACTCACAGGACAACGTTAATCACGTACGCACGGCTGAAACCCCCATTTGCACAGTTCCCTTGCTCCAGTCCACGGGCGAGAAATGCGCGGAAGTGTTTACGAAAGACGTTCATCTGTACGGATTCTGCAACTGGATTGCATATGAAATACCAACAACCGGAACATTTCGACCTTACGGACCCCGCAGGATACTGGTTCATCTTGAGGAGGAATTGAAAAGACATATGGAGAACATGCTGGATGAAGATGTTTTCGAAGAAGCCAACAGTCTATACAACTCGCCTGTTCTCCTGTTAAAGAATCCCAATTAGAAGTACCGCTTTCGTGTGGATTTTAGACCTCTGAATGAAGCAATACAGAATACAGTCTTGCCAATACCGTCCATCGCTGATATTTTTGATAAGCTACAACAAGCAAAGTTGTCCACGGTATTGGGCTTACACTACGGATACTGACAGGTGCCAATTCAACCCATATGTTGTGAGGAAAACGCATTAACAATGGGCAAAGAGCAATAAAATTCAAGCGCATACCGTTTGACCTATCCGGAACAGCGTTCACATTTCGACGCGTAAAACGGCTGGATAACGTGGCGGTATATGAAGTTGATATTGTTAAATATAGTAACACGGAATCGAAACATGTTGCCCATATAGATATTGTCTTAACTCGCGTTAAAAATTAAGTACTTCGGCTGAGTTCCGACAAGTCACAACTCGAACGATCATCGGTGGTGTTACTGGGACACAAGATGAGTCAGGCCCTGCCGGAGAAAATATTGACAATGGGCCGTGGCTACGAATTCTGAGCGCACGCTGAGACAACTTTTGAGTCAAGTAGAGTACTACAGCCAGTCCGCCGAAAATGTCCACTTCATTACATCACTGCTGTGAGAACTCGATCGAAAAGACAAGAAATTTGAATGGACCGGCGATGTTCAGAAGGCATTCACGCGAGTGCAACAAGCGATGAACGAGCGACAACTGACGCCGAAACTTCGGAATACGAAAGAAACGTTCATCGTAGCAGCAGATATCAGTGACCGTGGCATTCGGGCAGTACTCAAGCAAAGATAAGGAGTAATCGAATATACCAACACAGTCCTGATCGTAACGGAGTAGCAGTAATTGACCATTGAGAAGGAATGTTTAGCAATCGTCTGGGCACTGGACAAGTACGACCCGTACCTGTTGGGTAAACAGTTCCACGTGCAGACGGATCAAAAACCTCCAGAGTAGATTAGGATTGCGAGGGACCCGAAAGACAAATTAACTCGATGGGCAGTGCGCTTACAGGAATGTGAGTTCAAGATCAATCATGTACCTGGTTCGAGCAATTGCTGAACTGGTTTCCTTTCTCGACCTCGGACAGACGACGAAATTCCCTAGGTGCCCTTTGGAGTCAACGGTTTAGTAATGGAGTAGGGCTCACAAACACCAGTGCATATACAATGTCAGAACAAGGTCTTCCGGAAAGTGATTGACGATCTGGCAAGAGGTATGAGGATCCCAACGAATATTAAAAATGAAGAACTCAGAATAATTGCATCTCAATAGAGAGGGTTTGGCTTGAACAATGCTGGCGTATTGACGGGGCAGCGTGGCGTTGGGCGCTCTTACTTGGTAGAGATTTCGAAACAACTGGGGACGAAACTGAAATTCCACAATCCGGATGTACTAGGACATACAATCGGCTGCAACAAAGAGCCTATTGGCCGAAGATAAAAGAGGATGTGACAGCTAACGTGATTGCATGCGAACAGAGTCAGTTATTGAAAGGCGACAACCTGGGAGCTCAACAGCCATTGCAGTTAATACCAGTCTACAAAATCGGTGAACTCTGGTCGACGAATCCTATGGGCCCATTTTCACTGAGTGCCCACGGCAACCGGTACGTTCTAGTCATGACAAAACATTTTACCAGTTGCATCGATACGACCAGCGTTCCGGATCAAAAAGCATCTACGTTGGGAACATAGTGATGAAGCACATCGTAGCGAAGCACGGTATACCAAAGACGATCTACCTGTTGTACAACACTACTATCTACGAGAAATAATAATAACATCGCTCAACCGTCCTAAGGGCTGCTGTATTCTCCGATTGAAATGTTAAAAATTATGCAGTTTCCAACTGAAGTATCTAAGATAATTTCAGTGTATCATCTCAAAGAATTTGGGGAGTTTGTGCATCACTCACTACCAAATTCGACTGAGTTGTTGCATATAAAGTTCCACATGTGGTCAATTTCAAGCTAATAGTGCAATTGCTCTAACTTTTGCTCCGTATGAGCTCGGCATAGTCGAATTTCATGCCCTGATAGCGATATACCCCACTAACCAGTTCTGACATGAGATGAACTAGAGTGTAGCATTCCGCTTTGTGATAAGAAATGGTTTAAAATTCATTCAGGATGTAAAAGCTGTTTGGAGTTCGGAGTGATGTTCAATTTACTTGACTTTCAATAGTATTCTGCTTAGTGTGTCTAACGTGGATGATTGTTTCAAGCTGAATATTTTCCCAGAAAAATTCCTTTTCAAGATTGAAGTGAATGATTGGTCTATTTTCCCAAGTATTTCATTGTAACGTTTGAACCAATTGAAGCTCTCTTTTATAACCTATAAAATTGCCCCATACATTTTGAAAATTTACAGTATTTGTTTGTATCGGACGAAATTTTAGTCGAGAATGATAACGAATATAATTTCATATTGTTTATTCTTCGTTCTACTACGTTCGTTATGTTCTGACCAGTTACCCGCTTGTGCTGAAGATCAGAAAGAATGGGAACAAATGTCCGATTTCAACCTAGTTAAAAGCCTTTATTCACGGTATGAGGAATCATTGAACGAATGTCAAGTTTGGTGCATCCAACACATCTCCTGTATTGCAGTTAATTACAACCCAAAAGTGAGTACTCCACTATATTATTTGTTACTATTCAACTTGATGTCCATTTTCGCTGAATAACCTCAAACGTTATGTTTCTCAATAGACTGTCCAGTCGGCCCATTTCGAAAAGAAGCACTAGACTCGAGTTTCGCTCTCATTAGAGCTCGTCAGTAGTGCATATCATCGCCACTGCCGGGACTTGAACCACGGACATACAGTTCATGAGGCAACCGTGTTTACCACTGCGCCATTGACCTCACATTAGGCACGACCGAATTATCATATGTGAACCCTCAACCACTTTCGCTTGTGAATAATGATCAGGTTGCCCGATCGCCTCGAGAGGAGACACAGTTACTCTCTGTCAACTCCAATCGATGACCCCTCAACTAGGACTTCTCTCCAAGTTGAAATCACGGAAATCATTGACTTGTTGAGCGGTATTTGATTAATGATGAGAATGGGAATGCGAAAGCTGCGATCAATTGTGGGTGATGTTCAATCTATATGAAAATCCAAATCCCCTACTACTCATCGTTATGTTTCTCATTGTAGATGGAGTGGTGCAAGTTATACAGAAAAGGTCAAGGGACAGTTGTTGCTGGAAAAGACGAAACTTTACATCTACGAAGATGTCAACGTAAGTTCGTAATTTTCTCATGATGATGAGTTACAGTAATGCTTTGGTTAGTCATGTCTTTCTTTTGAATATGCACAGCGGCCAGTAAATTCATACTTTCTAAACAACCAAGACAAAATGAAGGCTAACATTCATGACATTCACGAATGAAGTTACAACTTGTACGTGCTGTATTTGATGGGCAGAATATGAGACATACTGAATAGCTTGAACATAATTAAGGTATGACGGAACGAAACTTAACATCGCCAAACTATAGTCTTTTTGCGAAAACCAAACTGTTTTCTTATGAGTTCTGCTTTTCTCATTGTTGTATGAATCACATATGTACATTCATTCCAAAATTTACCTTTTCACTAGTAGAAAAGACACATCATTATTCACTCACACTAAGTATATGAATGTTTACATAGTTAAGAAAAGTTGAGATACACGAAAGTTTTGTGTTTATTTTACATGTTTGAATTTTATGTGAAAACAGGATTAGCTGAAATCCTCAAATGAGTTTCTTTTGGTGAGACAACTGATGAACTGCACCGAAAGTTATCGTGGTGAATTGCCCAATGTAGGGATTAAAAGTCTCGCTGAAGTTAGTACGGGACTAACATGTTTGTTACTACTGCGTTATTGAGCTTACACCTAGATTAACTGCATGGGCATACCTAACTACTTGACCATATTCTCTTGAGACCTTCAACAAGACGGACAAATCATTTACTATACGCTCCAGCGTATTGGAACCAGTAATGGTAACAAATGATAACATGTCATTGTAACAGGTCAATGAGTGACACACTTGGGCTCAACACAGACGGAAAATGCGTTAACTTGTCGACAGCACTCAGAAGAAGATAGGACTGTTGTGTTACCGTATGGTACCCTGTCTTCGATACTACAGTGAGAAAATCGTGCGTTCATGAAGTATACATGGAGAGGGCCACATGATCTTCGTGGTTAAACTGGTTTGGTTTGATCGTGAAATATTCACAAACCGTGACAGTATTTTCGGACATCAACCGAATCACTTATTTGGACGAGGAGCGGAAGCAGTAATTACCGTGCGGATTCCGTTCATTGGCCTCATGAAGAGACAGAGATCTACGAGCAACCCAATGTGATTTTTCGTTTCGCTATGATAAATTCGTCGTAAACCATGTAATATTTATGATGCCGTGTTGAAACCGCTTTCCCTATGGGGTTGGGGGTGGACTGGAGTGCAGACAGAATTATTATGCAATCAATGTTAATCCTAGCGTTATTGCCTTCATACTAGATAAAATGCGAGATTTATTCATATATGCCAGTGGTTTAAATGAAGTTTGAACAAATAACTGTGAACACAGCATCAGAGGGGCAACCGCGTATGTTTAGAATAGTTCACGCCGTGAAATGTGATTATCATTGGGGACTGTAATGTTATCTCCAGCCTAATCAGTAGATAATTTCTCACAATGAGGTGTATTCAGCTGAAAACATCATACCAACTGACACTGCCGAGCTGAAGTGTATACTCTGTGGCGTGTTGTAGTTCATGAAAACGGCCAGGGTATGCGAACGTGTAAGTGGATGTTCACTAACAGTACACCAACCAGGATTATCTACGCTGGATAAACAAACGATGACTGTAGCTTCGTCTGGTTTTTCGGCAAATTACCTCAAACCGATATTCAGTTACCTGTTTCATTCTCATGAGTATTTTGCAACAATGTCTAGTGCTAGGTCACCGGCACAGTTTTAAAGTTTCGAGCAGGATGTTGAAACTGGTGACATGAACTCCGCCCCATAGACATTGCAGCGAGCACGACCACATTTTTGTACACAAAATTAATCCATATGTTTTTTGCGTATTTCTCTATTTACTTGATATTTATTGTTATCCGACATTAGATGGTTGAGGTCAATTAATCCAAGTATGCATAGACACGTCACCCAGAATGCAAGTGACTCGAAAAGTGACCACTCGGCAAGTCAATTCGGGACTGAGAACACTTAAGAGATTCAGGCGTTATGGTTTGTATGTGGCATTGGGGAACAGAAATGTCACATTCACTTCGTGGACGACAGGTGGTAATGGGCACTTCCAAATAAAAATTGATCCAGCTTGCTGTGTCGACATAATTCCCATGATCTGTTAAATGCGTGAATTGCAATGTCTTCACACGATTAGCTCATGCAAACGATTGATGGGAGGTATAGAAATAGTTGTGCTGTCGCATAGTATACTTATGTGAACATATGGTCGTATACATCACCATAACCGAGTCACTACTGGAGTCGTGGATTATGTTACCTGTTGGAAAATGTCGTGCGTGCTTTTCAAGTTACGACTGCTTCCGTTGGTAATATAACTAGAGAAGTAGTACCCTCTTATGAAACAACTTTGCATACTGTTGTTTTTGGAACTCATGTCAGACAGATACTTTTTGGTCAGCGATTAAAATGTGACAAAGAAACGTATTTGCACTGCGTCATACCGAGGTTAAAACTGACACAACACGTTTACTAATGATTACTGAACTGGGATTGTTCGTGAATCGAATGTCTTTTTCGAATCGCCCACATGTTTATTATGGTGCGCGTCACTTGGTTTAACGACTGCATGTCGTAACAATGAGTGTGCTTAAACAAAAACTTCTGTGCGCACATATTACTACGTTGCACTCAAAATCTGATAAACACTATATTGGCCTGAAGACATGGTTGTAATGCAGTACTTAGGTCTTACTACGCGATCCACATTCACCCGGCGATGTGAGCCGACCAGGTAGACCGAAATTGTATAAAAGATTATTTGTTGTTATCCGATCACCAATCAAGCGAGATACTGCTTGCATATCTTCTCTAATAAGTATTTTGTTGCGCAACCGATGTAAAATCTCCCATGGAAACTTAGAAATGACTAAACACATAATAAGCCAACATTAAAAGCGTTGACTCTTTGAGCAGAAGGCGCCAGTTTGGCTAGAAGGTGAACGGCAGTCTTGGTTGTGCAGAACCGTCTGGATAGGGATAGATATTAGATTCTTTCTTCGTGCGAGAGGTTTAGTAAGACCACTTTACTTCTGAGCATTTGTTTCCTGCGGCTTCCATCGTCACATATTACCAACTATGTTTCTATTAGGATATTTGCTGGCATGGAACGGTTCATGTCATACAAGTCTATGTAAGATCCATACAATCCATACTAGGCAGTGCATATTGAATTACTTGTATTTGTTTTGGGGAAGATACATTAAACACGATCTTGCTAGCCACAGTTGAACTAAGTACACTTGAACAGGTGACACCTCACGACGGTCAAACTGTAAACAACCTAATCGTTAGTTGACATCCGTAGTACTTACTGCATCAGAAATCATGCAAAATCTCTTGGATTCTTTTTGCGTCAGGCGGAAACTACGCTATTCTAGATGATCATTTCAATCCTCTCCAGATTCCCGTAGAATTCATAAGAAGTCAATTTTGCAAACAGCTGTTTTCGGTAATTCTCATCGGGCTATTACAATTACATAGGGTAAGTGCGAGTTATATATGAAAATTATAACGTGTCAAGTAGGTCATGGAAAAAAATAAATCACCGGAGTGGTACGGATCACAGTCTACTGGGGGAGGGTGGGGGTGTTGGTGAATGTGTTGGGGTGCTACACGGGCCTGTCATGAGACATGCGTTCATCAGTGTCGAGTGGTTCACGCTTGCGCGAGTTTCAAGTGGATGTGGAATGATTGGCCAGGGGAGGTGGAGGGTTTGTACGAATTGCTTTTGGGCACATAGGCAAGGGTTGTGGAGTCTGATAGCAATAGCCTCGGCCGTTGATAACAATCGCACTCCGACAGCTCTAGGACAGGATTGACGAACCTTGTAGATGACTCGGAACGCTTCATCCGGATTTATTTGATGGCCAGTGTCAAGTAGATGGGAGCCAATCGCACTGGAAATAGGTTTTCTCGATCCGTTGCGAAGCCATTTCGGTAGGTGTTCACGGATCCTCTCCGATAGCCGCCTTGTGGTCCTCCCAACGTAACTTGCTTGACAACAACAGGTGAGAGAGTAGATACAGAAAGACGAAGAGAACTTGGGCAAACTATCCTTAAGGCGTGGCACCAATACCGGGCAGGTGTCGAACGACACAACAAGTCTCACTGCAGGGTAAGCACTTTCGACCGCGTTTGAGAGTCTACGACTAACTATTTCACTGTTAACCTCACCTCTATAAGGGAGACAGATGAAAACCGGCTTTTTCTCCGCTGTCTGGACGGGTTCACGTTTCGTACCGGAATACAGATTTTTGTCTATGAATCTCTCATGTAATCTCTCATGAATCTCTATGTAATTGTAATAGCCCGATGAGAATTACCGAAAACAGCTGTTTGCAAAATTGACTTCTTATGTATTCTAGATGACATGAATTAAACTTGTACCTGCGTATACGCAAGCATCTGCTAATGGGGCATCTCACAAAGCTGCTCACGATGCCCACGTTTCAGAATTGCATGAGGTGATAAATATCTAGTGCATATGATATGTTCGGCCGATATGTTTACTGTGTGTGTGCAAAATGTAACGGAGTTATGTCGTCGATTAGTATCCTGTGTGACTGAATTGTAAAGTTGCAATCTACGTTGTTGGCTGAAAAATAGAGCTTCGTATCCACACATTAATAATTAGTATCTAACGGGATGTTCACCAAAACGCGATTGCCAACTTATTTTATTCCCATGAAATCTTTCCCATTGACTCTGTAATAAACATGATTAGGTTAGGCAAAACGTGAAGCACAATACATGAATATCGCGTTAAGCAATATTATGTTTCCTGAATCTTGTAACCTACAACTGATCCAGGAAATATGGTTTGGAGCACCGTTTAAAACAACTCACCCTAAACAAACAGATGAACTGCCAGACATTTGTGGAAATTTGAATGTACGATCCACCGTCTGATTGCACTAATAATTCCACATGAACATCAGTTTGACAGTTTTTCGAACAGCTGTTCTTCATTTTCAACGGAAGACTAGGGACTCCTCTTGAATGTATCTGTTGTGTTGCGCCCGATTGATCTGACTTTTCGTGTTTACTACAATAGAATAATAGGTCGTTGGTTCATTTGTGAGGCTAATGTCTTTTGTAAATATCGGTGGCTGGCTAACATTGTTCTATAACAATTCTGTAAAAATAGCAAACGTTTTAGTTGTTCAACATATTTCGAAAACGGAACTTAAAATATCCGTAAGAAGAGAATCTACAACCAGCGAATATCTGGTGTAGTACTACTTACTGCCAAATCATTTTGGGCTAGCTTTAAATGGGAAAATTGTGGACTAGAACATATTCACAGAACAACTTGCTACTCTAGGTCGGTGAATATTATCCGTGACCCATAAAAGCACGTTTTCGAAATATGTTGCTTAACTCCCAAATGCTCCGTAACGGCGGATTCTCGGAACAACATAATCATACATAACTTCACCACAGATGATCTGCAAACTAGAGCTCATATTATTTCAAACTGGTATTGGACACATGCATGGAATGTGAAGGATCGTGACGTTTCCCGTGCGAATGATCCACTGTAATGCCCTGAGACTTAATATTAACCACCTACTTTTTAATTCTGACTGAAAACTGATGTCTACTGTCGACACGTTGGTTTTCGTGTTACATTCTGTTAGCAACTTCAACACTGCCATTCAAGTCTAATTGCTATTGAACACGAAAAACCGAAATAAGTTCCCCGTCAGACGATTCCATT